>BQNB010065945.1:0-34755 GCA_026074375.1 Tanacetum coccineum | reverse complement strand
TTTATATTTTATGACTATTGTACTATTATTTAACACCCAAATTGTTGGTTCCGCTGCGTGTAAATTTGGGGGTGTTAAACTTAGATGGTTTTTCAGGGTATTTTCAAATCCCAATTGATCCTAAAGATCAAGAGAAAACTACTTTCACGTGCCCATACAAAATCCTTTTAGAAGATGATTACCAACCTTCAGTCCAACATCAAAGGAGGGTTAACCCTAAAATCCATGCCTCGGATCTATGCCCATACGGAACTTTCGCGTACCGTCGTATGCCATTCGGTTTGTGCAATGCTCCCGGAACTTTCCAACGTTGTATGATGGCCATTTTTCACGACATGATAGAAAAAACGATGGAGGTTTTTATGGACGATTTTTCAGTTTTTGGAGATTCTTTTTCCTCGTGTCTTGCCAATTTAGATAAAATGCTTAAAAGGTGTGAAGACACCAAATTAGCACTAAATTGGGAAAAGAGCCATTTCATGGTTAAAGAAGGCATTGTTTTAGGACATAAGATCTCTAGAAAAGGAATTGAAGTCGATAAGGCCAAAGTTGATGTAATTTCTAAGCTTCCTCATCCGACAACCGTCAAAGGAATTCGAAGTTTTCTCGGACATGCTGGATTCTATCGAAGATTTATCAAAGACTTTTCCAAAATCTCTCGACCCATGACCCATCTCTTAGAGAAAAACACTCCTTTCATTTTTTCAGAAGATTGCATTCTAGCCTTTCAAACATTGAAAAAGAAGTTGACCGAAGCTCCAATTCTCATTGCTCCAAATTGGGACCAACCTTTTGAAATCATGTGCGATGCAAGTGATTATGCAATAGGTGCGGTTCTAGGACAAAGGATTGAGAAGCATTTCCGACCAATTCATTATGCAAGTAAGACCATGACAGAAGCAGAATCAAACTACACAACAACCGAAAAAGAGATGCTTGCAGTTGTTTATGCATTTGAGAAGTTTCGATCATATCTAATCATGAACAAGAGTGTTGTTTATACAGACCATTCCGCATTAAAATACCTTTTCAACAAGAAAGACGCCAAAGCACGATTGCTTAGATGGGTCTTACTTCTTCAGGAATTTGATTTCAAAGTTATCGATACCAAGGGAGCTGAAAACTATGCAGCCGATCACCTCTCTCGTCTTGAAAACCCTTACGAAAATACTTTTGATCCAAAAGAGATTAAGGTTTTTCCTTTAGAAACCTTAAGTGTGTTAACTTCCAAAGACCCAAGTACCCCGTGGTTCGCCGATTTGCTAAATACCTCGCGGGAAGTTCATTAAAAAGGGAATGTCGACTCAAGAGAAAAACAAGTTCTTTAAAGAGTTGTTAAAACATTATTTTGGGATGGACCTTTTTCTTTTTAAAGACTTGTGCGACAAAATAATCCGAAGGTGTGTAGATGGACAAAGAAGCTTTCGAAATCTCAAAGCTTGTCACTAATGGACCCACCGGGGGACACTATGGAGCCAACTTTACCGCCAAGAAGATTTTTGATGCCGGTTTCTTTTGGCCCACCATTTATAAGGATGCCTACGAATTTGTCAAAACTTGTGATGCTTGTCAAAAACAAGGCAAAATCTCTCAACGTGATGAGATGCCTCAAAATGCAATCCAAGTTTGTGGATTTTTCGATTATGGGGAATCGATTTATGGACCTTTTCGTCATCTAGGGGTAACAAAATATATTTTGTAGCCGTCGACTATCTTTCCAAGTGGTTGAATCGAAAAGCGCTTCCCCACCAACGATGCTAGGTAGTTTTAAAGTTCTTAAATATCCACTTTTCTCCCGATCGGTGCTCCGAGAGCAAATCATAAGCGATCGTGGGACCCATTTTTGATAACGACAAATTGATTAAAAGTTATGTCTAAATATGGTGTCACCCATCGTCTTTTGGTCTTTACACCCTCAAACGAGTGGTCTTTTTTTTTTTTAAGTTGAAGTCACGAATCGCGGTCTCAAAAGAATTTTGGAGAGAACGGTAGGAGAAAACCGTGCCTCATGGTCCGACAAACTAGAAGATGCATTATGGGCTTTCAGAACCGCTTATAAGACTCCGATAGGATGTACTCCGTATAAGTTAGTTTATGGAAAAGCATGTCACTTACCAGTTGAGTTAGAACACAAAGCATATTGGGCTCTCAAGCATGCCAACTTCGATTTAAAGACCGCGGGCGATCATCGAAAGCTTCAGCTCAATGAACTTAGCGAGCTTCGTGATCAAGCTTACGAGAACTCGTTAATCTACAAGGAAAAGACAAAGAAGCTACACGATTCCAAGATAAAGAATCGAATCTTCAATATTGGTGATCAAGTCCTTCTTTTCAACTCCCGATTAAAGATTTTCTCCGGAAAGCTCAAGTCCCGTTGGTCCGGACCTTTCACAATCACTGAAGTGTATCCATATGGCACTGCCAAGTTGTCTCATGCCGATGGTTCTAATTTCAAAGTCAACTGCCACCGTCTCAAGCATTACTATGGAGGGGATACACCACCATTGGTTATCCAGGACCTCCAGACTTTCCCTAAGGACAACTAAATTCAGGGATCGAGTCGAGCTTGCGACTCGGTAATCAAAAACAAAGCCGCTTCGTGGGAGTTCACCCCATGCTTATCCTTTTCTTTCTATTTTATTTTCTAACCTCTAATGTGTTGTGATGTTGAGGGGCCCATCCTCTTCGTTTCTCGTTGTTTGTTGTCTGTGTTGTGATTTGGCAGGATTAACCCAACATTTCAAGAATCCTCTCGTGTTCGATGCCTAATTCCGGAGCACTCGAGTTTCTCATCCTTTGTGTGAAATTAGTTTGGGGAGATCAATATCCTTTCATTATTATCGATTAACGAATTATCTTTGTCTACTTCATAAACGGCTTAGATTTTCGTAGAGACCCGACTTTAAACATTGAGGACAATGTTTCGTTTTAGTTTGGGGAAGGGAATCTATCGATTTGATGTTGCTTGCTTATTGTTTTGTTCTCACGTACCCGTTTTTCCCACAAAAATAGCAAAAATTTTAAATTTTTCAGTCTTGTTTAAGTAAAAAAAAAAAAAAAAAAAAAAAAAAAAAAATGTTAAGACAAAAATGTAGGTTTTCCGCTGGTAAGAATAAGAAGTAATTTTTGACCCGATCGTACGTGTTGAGTTCTAGCTTTTTCCCTTAACAATTAATGATGATAGTTTATGCTAGTCTCATATAGACTTTAAACATGCTAGACTTGAATCGTTAGTAAATGAAGACTTGTGCTAATCTCATGTAGATTTTAAATATGCCAAGTTGGATTTTATATAGGCTAAGCATTTGCAAAATTTCTTTTGTGAAGAACAAGAAATGATAGTGTTATTTATAAGTCATGACATTAAACGTAGAATAATTGGTTTTCTTTCAAGCTCATAAGTATTAATTGTGGCTTTTTCTCCCATTAGCTTGTTTCACTTTTATATAATTGTTTAATAAATAGAGTTGTATGGTTTTTTGGTTAATAATTAGTTAATAGAAGTTTTCTTAAGTTCCTTTGTGATTAGGATGAGTACACATCAGGAATACTTAATTTGGCTTAAAAATACAAAAATATAATAAATAAGTATCTCTGCCAGATTACTTCATCTTGTCGGAGGCGTGGCCGATGTTGGAGTTTTCATATAAGGTAGAGTCCGGTGTCATAATAAGTAGAATAACCTCTTGTCGACTCGCTATCGATGTGGCTTCGAGATAAAAGGCACCGTTTATTATTTAATCCAAAAAAAAGTCGAAATATGTTTGCTACATCTTGTCGGAGGCGTGGCCGATGTTGTAGCCTACTAAAGGACTGAGGTTTAATAATGTTGCTTAATTTTTGTCTTGTTTTGTGCCTTAAAGAGCCTAAGGGTATATGGTGCAAATGAGATTGGTTCATTCTTGTCTTAAAGAGCCTTAGGGTATATGACATGAATGGTGCCTTCTCTAAGTAGCCTAATAAAAAGCCAAATTTTGGTCGCCTGTGTGGGACTATATTCTCGATTGCATTTGATCTTGAGACGGGTAGGAGCTAATTATTGCGTTCTTAACCATTACACTTTATTTTCTGAATTAATAAGTATCGAAACAAAAGTCTTAAAGAGCCTTCGGGTATATGACTTAAGTAAAATCCTGAGATACAAAAGTAGGATTTGCGGGAGGAAAAGTAAGTACACAATTTGATTTTTGAGTTAGTGTTATGTATGACTTGTAATTAACGATGATCTTGTTTTTAAGACTTAGCATGGGAAAGTGAAAAATCGGGGATGATGAAAGTTATCTTTTAGACACTTAATTGTGCTTTTTGTTCTTTGATCCTAAAAGTTACCAATGAGGTAATGAAAACACTTGCATGTATGCAACACAATAAATTGTAGTTAGGTAGTTAATAAATCAAGAAAATCATTAAAAAGAGAAAAAAAAATCTTTAGAAAATGGGAAAGTCGGGTGTTTTATAACTTGTGACTCTTATCTCTCTCAAACAAAATCTTGCTACTTTTCAAAAGTTTCGTTTGGGGAATTTTCGAGGTTTTTGGTTATAAGAATGTGATATTGCGTGAGGACAACATCTATGTTTTAGTGTGGGGTATTTGATAGTTGTAAATTATACATACCTAAAAAGGCCCAATTCAAACCCATAAACGGATCAAAATATTTGGCAAAAAATGTGCTTGTATCATGATGTTTTATGTTTGCAGGTGGAGGGGGACATTGTCAAATATTGCAAGAAAAAGTCAAAAACGGACCACGAGAAGGGATGAGTAATCAGAAGCTAAAGAATTACAAAGCGAAGCCAGAGAGATCATGCCTCAGCCTTCTACAGTCAACTGCAGCTAAACCACAGTCAACCAAAGCCCAACTCCATTGTTTTATAAATTCAAGGGCTGATTTTGCAATTTATGAAAGTTGCTTATAACCTAAAAAGTGGATTTGCCAAACACAAGGGCCGAATTTGTAATTACCCTATAGTTATAAAAGGCGCGGGTCAAAGTCCGGGTCAAATAAACCCGTGGACTCCCAATCAACCAATGAGAATACAACCCCCAACCCAATTAAACCCGACTAACCCGGGACCTCTAACCCTACCCTACCCGGTTAAACTTATAACCTTTTTACACTTAATTTCACACACTTCCCCAAATCGGATTAACGTTTACTCTCTCTACACTTGGAACACACTCGAAGATCACAAAGAACCTAGTTTACAAACCTTTCACCCCACCTAAAATTAACCTTAGGGTTATCCTCCTTCACTAACCCTTAACCCTCTATCACTATAATTAATCCCCCAACCAATTCTACCCTGCAAATGAGAGGAATGATTGGCCTACTAGTGATGTGACGCGTGTGTGTGTTTACACTCAATAACTAACATCACTATATGTCCACGTCAATGATTCGGGTGCACATTCTTGTGATCTACGATTGAGATGTAGATCAAGGAGAGAGAAATGATTGATAGGGTCAAGATGAAAAGGATAGGAGGATCTAGAGAGGGGGATGAGCTCAAGCTTAGGGTATTTAAATACCTAATCCAGCTGTTAAAAGAAAAAAATATTTTAGGGTTATTTTCGGTTCATTTCATCGTTTTTTGTCTTATGTAATTCATTTTAAGGTTATGTAATTTTGTTTCACGACTTGTAGAACTTTATTTCGTTTTAATAAAGTTTATTTCATATAAATTTGTGTCTCCATTTATAATTCTGTCAATATATTTGTCGTTTGTGTTTGTTATGATGAAGGCTTGGAGTCTCTTGGAATTGGATGGCTGCTGAGACTCCAAGGGTTTTAGAGCTAAGGGTTAGCATATAGGCTTAGATTAGGTTGTTGTTGATTCGAGAATGAGCTTATGTGAATAAGCCATAAGCTCCCACTCAGCTTATTGTTGTTTCCTGTTCATGCTGGGAACACTAAGGTACACACTATTTAGGTTTAATTTGTTTTACATTTGTCCTTTTTCTGTTTTCTTAATAAGCTGTTGATTATCTGTTCTAAGTAATCTGTTTAGTAGTAGCTTAAATAAGCTTTTTGGATTTGCTAATAGTTTGAATAAGTAGATTTTATTAAGTAGTCAAGTGCCTTGAAGTTGCTTTGTTTATTGAGTTTGAGAGGTAGATTATTAAGTTGCTAAAGCTTATAAGCTAATAAGCTTATTCAGCTTATTTCAAATAAGTTAGAGTTAAGATTTATAAAAGTAGTTTCTTAAAAAAGTTAGGATAATAAGTGTTATTTATATAAGGATGCTGAGTGTAGTAGTTAGGGAGTTCAGGGATCATTTCTGTCATCTTTAAAGTTTCTGTTAGTTAAAAAAATTTGCATATGTTAGTCCTGTTAAATGCGCAGTTAGTCTTAGTTATTACATAGTTAGTTCCTTCGTTAGGTTTAATTGATAGTCCTAGTTAGTCCCAAGTCCAGGGGACTATTTTGTCAATAGATCCAACTTTGTGTTTTCATAAAACTTAATGTTTGGCCGCCTCCTCAACTTTGCTTCGTGTCACTTTTGAACCCAGCGTGGTTTGGCAGATTTAATTAAGCTTAATAAAAAATAGTTTTTATAAATAAATAAATTAGTTTTTGTTTATTACTTTAAATTAGTTTAAAATTACTCATTACATTAGGGCTTTTAATAAAATTAATTTTCTGCATTATTTCTTTTTTATAAAAATTTTTTATTATAAGTTTTGTTTAAGTTTTATATTTTAAAAAATTAATTTTCGATTAGTTTTTATATTTCATTTTCAAAAATCAAAAAAAAAAAAAAAAAATATAGAAAAAAGTTTAACTAAAAATGACTAAAAAAATTATTTTAGTTTAAAAATCACTAAGTTCATTTTTTATAGAAAAGTATATTTTTATCTTTATTTTTAAAACAATTTAATTTTCAACCCTTTAGTTTTAATTTTCAATTTATTTTAAATTTTAATCTTTTTAAATAGCAAAACTTAGTAATAAAAAAAAGGTTTTTCTCATCGTTTAAGTAATTTAGAATTAATTCGTTTAAAAAGTATTTTTCTTAGTTTTTATCAATTTAATTTCTATTTTTAGAATTTAATTTAGATTAAATAGAATTTAATTCATAAAAAATTCCGAAAAGCCCTTAAAAAAATATTTTTCTTTTTCTAAAATTTACTTTAGCATTAATTTAGGTTTAGGAATCTAGTTTACAATTTTAAGATTTAAATTGTATTTGTTTTCTTAAATGTCGCATTTCATTTACTTTCGTAATTAGTTTAATTTGTTAATTAGTTGTTTAATTGTGCCTTTAATTTTAGTAGTATAAATAAATCAAAAATACCTCTTTGCTTCATTCAAATCAGGATCCAAACCTAAACGTGGTTTCAATTTCACTAGTCATTGGGGA
Source organism: Tanacetum coccineum (assembly GCA_026074375.1). Classification (NCBI taxonomy): domain Eukaryota; kingdom Viridiplantae; phylum Streptophyta; class Magnoliopsida; order Asterales; family Asteraceae; genus Tanacetum; species Tanacetum coccineum. The sequence continues at coordinate 27,393 of BQNB010065945.1, read as the reverse complement.
AACGACCCGGGTGATCATACTTGCCCGGTTTAATATACATATTTTATATTATATTATATATATTTTTTTTGAGAGTGAATTTTATCAAGGGTAACTTGGTAACTTTCTTAATTACTCTCGGGATTATATTTTTATGATATATTCTATAGTATAATAAACTGCAATCAGGGAACAAGGCATGTGACAACCGTGACATAATAGCATAGGGCAATAACTGAGTAGTTGTGTACCCAAATTAGTATATAGAGAAAATATTTCAAAATAATGTTTTCAAAAGAGTGTATCCCAAATAGTATAACCAATATAATATATCCAAAATAATGTATTCAATGTTGGCTGTCCGGCAACTCAATGTTGGGACGTATCCGAAATGATGTTTAGTATAGTATTCAAAATAGAAAGTAATTGTATAGACCTGCTTGTATAAGTAAGCAGTAGCAAAGTATGAGTATGCATGGCGACATATAGAGCATTGCAAGGCAATCATGTCAACCAAGTATAAGCGATATTGATCATACAGTAGTATGAGTATAGGTAAGTAAGGCCATATATAAAACTTGCAAGGAAAATATGCAAGATAAGCAGGGGCAATAGTGGTCAGATAACAGGAATATGACAAACATGCAAGGCGACATGTAATGCAAACAGGGCAACATGAAAAGAAAGAAATGATGATTCAGATACTAACAAGCATAGAGAATTTCATGCAAGGGTATAAGGCGAAAGTACATGTATGCAACATGTACGTTCATGGTCAAGGCATTTTCAGGTGATCTTAGGATTTTATGCTCACCCTAACACAACTCAAGGAAACTACCCCCCATCATTCTATGATCCTTCGTGAATTAGGCATAGTTGATTAGGCTATACATAATTTAGGAAAAATAATGGAATGCTCGGGTTAGTCAAATTATATCATGTTCGGGGTTTACAAAAACTTTAGTTTGGTTATAGTTACGTTTTTATTCTAGAAAAACCGGCATTCTCTATAACCTTAGATTCTGATACCAATCTGTCACACCCCGTCTAAGGCGAAAACACGAGGTGCGACGTTTCAGAGACATCGCACAAGATAGTTGATGTGTTAATAAAGTTTTAAATTTATAATACTTGTTTTAACCGATTTCCAACTAATAAATGGTTAAAGTATAAACCCTCGTTTATAGCATAGATTTAGGGTAAGATCAGGTCGTTCTACGGGATTGGTGTTTATGAAAAAGTTTATTAGTTTTGCAAAGGGGTATCTTTAAGATTTGTCCCAAATCTAAAGATAAATGGTAACATGGATTTCAAGATTATAAAAGAGATGTTTATTTGGGAGACAAGAGTAATGAAGGATAAACTTAGGATAATAACGAGTTCATGAACTAAAGTATAATCGGATGAATAAACGAGTAGTTTACTTAAAAGATTATCTATTTAGCATAATGAAGAATCCTTTTGGCCTTTAATCTTTATTATGAAAAACGATTTAAGATTGATTCCAGTTTGGAAATAACAAATATAAACTTGCTCAACCAAGTTCATTAGACATGAGGCTGAGCGTTAAACACTTATATACTTGGGATGATAATCATTTTATTGACTAATCCTCACAAAGTCAATACCGAGTTGTCATAGACAAACAACTCGAAATCAAACACAAAGACGGAGGTTTTCTTTTGACCTATTCGAGTAAATGAGTGATCAAATGTGATTAAGGATTCAAGTAATAAACTTCAAGTTCATATTTATGTCTTTACAAAAATCATTAGTTATCCAAGTTTAATCCATATTATCCTTATAATTCTCAAATAAACATGATATAAATACTCCATATTAAGATCAAAGAAACACATAACAATCATGTTAAATTCAGTAAACATAATAGTCAAGAAGATTAACAAGATTTTACCAATTTCACAAGCAAAAGATGGAGTTTTTACAAGAGATTTCCCAATGAAAACTATATGAAACCCCAAAGTAATTTCCAAAAACTACAAACAACACTGTCACAGCAGCATCTAGCTTTGAATTTTACTTCTTTGGATGAACAAAACCTAGAAACTTGATGAACTATAAGAACAAGTTCAACAATTTCCCAAAAACTTCTCCCTAACTTGATTCTAAGATTGTGTGTGTGAAATGTGTAAGAAGATTGTAGTGTGTTGATGTGTGTTGGTGTGTAAAGCTGCCAATTTCGTTCTCTATTTATAGCCCAAGGAGTGTAAGTGAAAAGCCATGGATTAATGCTTCTCTTTATGATTTGGAGTAACTGCAGGCTGAAGTGCGCCGCACTTTGTAAGAAAGTGCGCCGTACTTTTCTTCAACATTAAAGTTTCTCTCTCCATGATCCAAAGTACGTCGTACTTTTAGAATATGTGCGCCGCACTTTGGAGTTTATCATTTAATACTTTCTACTTTCACATCTAGATCCTTCTTCTAACGGTCGTTAGTCCATTTAATGAATATCTTTTGCATTTTCAGTCCTTTTCGTGATCTTTGGTCCTGAAACAACTATTACACAAATAAGTATCTAATCACATGATATTTAACATATTTATATAGGTAATTTACATATTAATGGGAGATAATTTATGTATATTTGGAACATTATCAAATCCCCCATACTTAGCTATTGCTTGCCCTCAAGCAATCTAAGCGAAACTATTTAGTTAAGTTAATGATCACAAGCATAAGATAACGCGACAAAGCAACTCATGAAATTTAAAGATAGTTCACACTCGCTCAATTTAGTGAAGTAAAGGATATATGTAAGTCGCTCAAATGTCCAGTCATAAAATGTTCAAATTACCATAAGCTTGTACAAGAAACTAAACTGCACCGACATGGCGTAAGCACCAGACATAAACATCAAAAGAGGTTACTATTAGTATTTTTAGATTTTATATTATCAAAAGGTTTTTTGATAGAATTACAATCCATCTTATCTGTAATTTCTCTGACTTTTCCTTCCTCTTTGGCATATTTTTGCCTTATTCTGTCTTTTTTTTCAAGATCACTTCTTATTTGGGGGAAACTTGCTTTCCCCTTATACTTATGATAAGCATACTTCTTCAAATAAACTTAGAAGTTTGCAACCTTCGCACTTTATTATTATAGAAATACCAACATTTACGCGTATCAATACGTACGGATAAAATTTTAGATAACTGAATCAGAAATTTTGTTGACAAAATTTATTCATATTTATATTTTGTATTTTTATAAATCCTCTTAATCATTTAAATGTCTATATCACGCGAACGTGATCTTACTGCGGCCTCGTAAGGATTTCAAGCACAAGTTCTAGAATTAACAAATTATCGGCACACTCATATAATTTTTAACCGATACCAATGCTCAAGAATAGGCGACAAACTACAAATACACAGCCGTAACAACGGATGAGACATTTGCAATTGCATTCAAACCTTAACTCGAGAAAGCTAAAAGTAAAAATTATCTTAGGTATCAAAGATGGATACCCGAATTCTTTAAGATTTAAGTCTCATAATTTTTGGATAGTAGGTAAAATATGCCAGTAATGTTATCAATCCAGAGTCGGATTTGCTTATTGTGATCAATCGAAATGATTTTACTTATATATATATATTTTTAAAAATATACAACAATTTTTTTTACTTTTCCAGTTTATTTCCCCCTCATAGTTAATATGCGCATTGAACCTAATGATGAAATATTATAGAGAAAGATAAAGTGGGAAAGTAAAATGATACTCCCTTTATTTTACTGAATTCTTTGAAATTCTATGACGCCGAAGATAAAGCCTTCGTACATGAATTCTTATGGTCTTTCACCTGTTAATTCTGTAATAATAATTCATAAAGACCACACAATACAAACATATATAGTAAAACAAAATGTTTTCATGAGAAATGATAGTACGAAATAGTTTAGCTGCCAATCAAGGCATATCACACTTGACAAGAAATAAATAAAAGAGTTTTTAGAAAATTTATTTTAAATCCATGACCAAAAATGGTCAGTAAACCAAAGTAGTGTCATCTTGATATTACTCTTCATCATCTTGTTGTTGTTACTACTCAAAATAACTTGGTGGATCATATGGGTCACGTACTGTAATTCCAAAATACGAAGCTATATGCTATAGAACTCTAGCATATCTGTCTGAATGATAAGACTGCCTACGCGCCATCCTCTCTATTTCACTTATTCGAGTCTCTAATTGACTTATCTTGTCATACTATCAGAAGTAGTAGGGAGTTGAGACGTTGGTGTTACTACTCTTAGGATACTAGGTGCAATCTCTTCAGGTATTAACCTTCCGTTAGAGCCGATCAATTCTATAAGGATGTTGGCATCCAATGTTCTGCAACAGTTGGGGCATTTAACCCATTTAGCACCTCATCGCTCAATATACCAAGTCTTTTCGCAATTCTCGTCACAAGCTGTCCACAACAGATCAAACTTTCTCTCTATGTTCCAACTCCCTTTTTCTTCATCCACTTAGCAATCAACCAAGTAACATTAGCATATCCATTCTGGTGGTTGGCCTCAAACATACTCAATAACCATAACTCATTCTTTTGTACCTTGTCATAACTTATAGTTCTTTGACATAAACCATATGTAATCATTTTCTGCAAAACTCTAAGCACATGTTTTCTAATTGTTTTGGCTGAGCTCCTAGACAAGGTTATTGTTTCCTCACTGCTAATATTTAACCAATACTGATCAGCACTAAAATCATCATCATTTCTAAGACCTCCAATAAAATAGGTTTCAAATCCATACTCTTGAATTTCAGCACCGGTATACAAACCTATGCACTTAGCAAAATCTAGAACACTTATAGCATAAGCTTTACCACATACCCTAAATTCAATTGCTTTCTTCGTCATCAATTCATCATTGGCTACAACTTCATCAAACTTAAAAGCTGCATAAAATTCATGATATAATTCTGTGTAAATCGGCTCATTAATATCAAGAGCACGTTTCCATGCCTCAAATGTAAATAACACTTCATCGCTTCCCATTTCATTCACCCTAACCTCTAACATATCTTCAATATCATTATCACAACCAAGGGTGTTCAAAATGTTCCAATCTACAATGAAAGAAGAGTAAATTTGTTTTGATAGGTTTCCAACTAGGTTGGTGTTATACCTATTCTTAAGTGTCATATTACAATTCCCTCATAACAAGAATTCATGAAGCACACGCCCCATCAAAGCTTCTTCCACATTTTCAGTAATTTGGGCTCTTTTTGGACGTGATGAAGAAGAACCGGCTTCATCATCGTGCGTTCCAATTGACTACACTCAAAACATCATCAAAATAAGCAAATATGAGTGTTAGAAAGATTAGGTGGTCAACGGGTATGTTTAGGACAGTAATTTAACCTTCCTGCCCTGTTTTCGAGTCAAAGTGCGTCGCACTTCATAAGAAGTGCGGCGTACTTTCTGGATTTTTATAAAATTTTCTTACATAAAGCTTATCCTTTATATAATTTTTTTAACTGAGTTTTTTCTTTTTTTCTAAAAACAGATTCTAACAACCCTAAGTTAAATAACAAAATTAATCCATAAAACTTAATTATAACTTTAACATAACTTTAGTTATTGAATCATACTAAAAACACAAATTCAAATGGTTGCTTCAAATGTATTTTAACAACTATTATTAGTTATATATTCATTCTAACAAATTTTAAGCAAATATATTGAATTAGATTAAAAGTAATCGAAAAAGAAAAATAATAAAAAAACATACCCTAGGCATTGTTAAGGTTTTAAAGGCTTAAAGTCCGAATTTTTGTGATGAATTACAGATTTTAGAGTTTTATAATTTAGGTTGAATTTTAAATATGGAAAATATACTATTTTATTTGTTTCCCGCTCAAAAGTGCGGCGCACTTCATAAGAAGTGCGGCGTACTTCTAAGAAAAAGTTTTCTCAGCTACTGTATAATAGTAAAATTTTAATAATAACATAAAATTTCACTAAATATTTCATTGAAACTTAATTTCACCGATAATAAAACCAAAGCTTACATAGCTTTGATTTAAACATAAACTTTAAACATAAAAAGGTAAATTTTGATGGTGTAAGAAAAGTGCTCCTTTATTACAATCATAGTGATTTTTTTATTCTGGGAACCAGTTAGGTGACATCACATCGCTCAACTTATGACACTTTGACAATTTCCTTGTTGTTGACTTGGTTTTGAAACCTTGATCATACACGTTTCCGTAGGGGTATGTTAATCTAATTTTAGCATGCCACTGTCCATCCCCTTCTTCTTTTTTACAGAAATTCCCTTTATAATTTAGTTTCCATTCCATATGTTGTAATGGCACAGGCAAAGATCCAAGAAAACCTACAGTTTTCTTCCATACAGAATTTTTTTTGAATGGATTTATTGCTTCCTGTAGTGCTAGAACTCGGTTTATCGGATCGTTACAATTTAGATATTTAGCAGGTTTTGGTCCATACATTGGTACTCCAAAATTGTTCCTTTGGACGCCATAGTCTTTCTCATCATCACAGTCACTCTCTTTAGTGTTTAGATTGGTCTTAGCTGCACGGAATGTCTGATGACAGACTTCATCAAAAGTGGATGTAATCCTATCTCTGGTGTTTAGTATGCTACCACAAGTATATAAAAATCCTCTACCAACAAGTATGGGTGCGTCTCTATCAATAGGCATATCTAGGATGAGAAATTTCGCAATGATAGTGGTTACTCCCACTTGGCACAAAACATCCTTCATAACTCCCATAGGTTCTGCCTTTGAATAGTTTAGCATGGCAATTCCTTGGTTAACTTTTTAACCTCCTCTCTACCTAGTTTTGCGTAGATTCGGTAGAGCATGACATTTATATCTGAACCGGTGTCTGCTAAGGCATTAAGCTTAGGTCAATTTTTACTTCTAGTCGGATCAGGATAATAAACGCTCCAGGATCCTACTTTTCCTGTAACACTTCTCCTTTGACCTGCTTTATAGCCTCTTCTTCCTCTTTCTTAATTTCTCCATCTAGCTTAATCTTATCCATAACAATTCCATCCAGTATCTTCTTGTACTTATCACTATATGTCATAGTCTCAATCATGGGTCTTTCTTCCTCAAATATGGAAAATCTTTTGTAGATATCAATAGCCAGTGCCTCCCGGGCAGCTTCTTCTTGTGTCAAGGGTTTTCCATTAGACAACGATGATCCTACATCATAATAGTATAACTGGAATTTTACGATTGCTCTTTTCTTTTTCCTCTTGCTCTTTCTCATTTTACAGACGAAAGGTGGCAGACCAGCTTCGTTGATTTCTGGTATGTCTCCAAAATCAATGTCAAGCAAATGATCCCAATCATCCTCAAACTTTTCGGTATCTTCAGAGTTGTCCAAGAATGGATCGAGCTCGGGATGTATTGTAATAACTCTATTTCCAAAATCAGCAATTCTTTTGGTGAGTCTCATGAATAATCTACCAAGTATCACATTTGGCTCAACATCATCCTCCTCAGGATTTACTATGAATTTCACAAAATAAAATTCCCTTTTTAGAGAAACCAATAACTCTCTTTTTACTAGCTTTTCTCCATTTTTCTCCTCGTATTCCAAACATAACTTGACCGCAAACTCATTTAAGATCAAGTTTTTCTCATATTTTAGGTTAATTTCTCTATCGTAAGCGTGTAATCCGTCCATATAGCATGGTGTGAAATAATGTTCACCTTCTTCTTCCATCCTATAGAAAGTAAAGACTTTAGCTTCTTTCTCTTACCCACTACTAGCTGTGTCTTGGAACTTAGGTCCTTCCCACTGCTCCTTATTCTCAATACCTTCAGCCATAGAACCTTGGTTGTTCTCTCCTAAGCATAATCGACCAATACTCGTGTTTGGGTCCATTTCTATCTTAATACGACAAAGCATCAAAATAAACATTAGTTGGTTAGTACAAGCAAACATAAGTGATGTATCATACTTAAATAGCATTAGTAAGCATTCACAAGTCAAAAATTTGAATGGTTTCTGCATAGTAAACGAGTCACGAAGCTTTTGTAATCTGTCGCACTTGGGAATAAGTGCAGCGTACTTGCCCTGTTTTTTCAAAATGCGTCGTACTTTTTAAAAAGTGCGGCGTACTTTTGTGTTTTTCAGTTACGAATTGTATAGAACTCCTTATTTCCAGGCTTTTAATTATCCAATTATCATTTTTAATATTGAATTTATCATAATAATCATGTAAAGTTGTTTTTTCTAGTCATTACTCCATATTTATTCATGTAATCAATTTTACTATAACTCCTCATTTTTGCATTTATAAGTTTTTCATCATAAATAGGTGTGTTTAAGTAGTTAGAATAGTCATTAATACAAGTAATGATCATTGGTTCATAACTTATTTTATTTAAAATTATCACATAATCATTTAAAGCATTCATGGTAAGTTTTTTATTAATTTGATTAACATAGCCATTATTGTAAGTATTAGTGCATTCATAAATAAGCAAATAACAGGTAATAAACATAGAAATAGCATCAAGCAAAGATTCAAGCTTAGCATACGAAAAGAATTTATTTTTGATTTTTTCGTTTAACATACAAGTTGTACAAACATGTAAATCCAGCAAATAAGATCAAAAGGGCGGGAATCCTCATGTTCTCAGAAGTAAATTTAATTGTTAAAGAGATTTGATGGGTGTTTTGGGTCGAATTTATATCCATTTTTCATAATTTTCCAGAAAGTGCGTTGGTATGTGCTTAATTACACATGCCATTTTCTATTAAAAACGGACTTAAAAGACTAAAAACGTACCAAAAATACATTGTATTTGTATGTTTTGCATTTGAATTGTGCAGGAACGGATACTCAAAAAGAAAGCCAAAAACGAAAAAACTAAGCACGGGATGGAAAAGACAAAGTCAATCCAAAGCCAAAGTCAGCCACATGAAGAAAATACAACTTGAGGGACTAAAACTGCCAAATCTCAAGTTGTATTACAAAAGTAAAAGACAAGGGTCGAAATTGCAAACCGGACGAAGTTGGCAACAAAGTTATAAGAAATGAGGGGCCAAAGCTGCCAACCTTCCCAAACTTCATTTTTCCCGCCCAACAAAACCCAGGTGCAGAGTAGGGATGTCGTCCCATACCTTCTCCCTGCAAAACACTCAACACCCTAGATAAATCATTTCAACCACTCTACTATTCCCCCCCCCCCAGCTGTATAATTGCCATGTTGGCAATCCATCACCATTCCCAAGTAATTTCGATGGCTTAGATGACTCAAAAAGAAGCACAAGAAGATTGAATGGCTGAGATTACTTTTATCAAGTCCCTCACACAACAAAAACACCTAATGAAGCTCTCACAAAAGAAACACAAGCTGCAAGTCCAAGAGAAGAAGACTTCGGCTATAAATAGAGCCTTTTGTAAGCCTTTGAGGCAACTAGTTAATCTTAGAATATCTTAGCTTAATTTTCAATATAACTTACCTTATTTTAAAGTCATTTACAGCTTTTACTTTCAGCTTTGTAACACTTTCAAGTTTTAATGCAAATTTGAGGTTTTAAGTCAATTTACAATTCAAAAGTGTTAAAGTTCTTCTTGTATGTTTTGTGTTCAAAAAGCTCTCAATACAGCTTGTTTACAAGCTGCTTTAATTAAGTAAATTTAAAAAGTTAAGTAGTTAAGAGAAAATCACTCTCAAATACACCACAGCTTATTTTATGGATGATAAGCCAGTTCTGGATGGGCTTATGGACACTACTAGCTTGTTTTATGCAAGCTAGAGCTTGTAGATTCATTGTTTGACCCTGTTTTGAGCAAGGGTGTTGTAAGTCTCTCTTTTTCTTATTTTTCTTATTTACTGTAGAACTGCTAACTAGTGCTTATTAGTTACCTATGTTTACTTGTTTGTGCTTTATCAGTATGTTTAGTGCTTATCTTGGTTAGTTGTTAGTTTAAAAAATAGTTGTATCACTGTCTTAGTAATACTGTTAGTCATTTGATAAAACTGTTGTTATGAGTATATACGTTAGACTAATTCAGCTTATTTAGGGTTTTTTTTGATTGAAATCTGCTAGACGTGTCTTTTGTTGTTAGTTGATTATCTGTTTTTTAATCAGGATTGAAAAGAAAATTGATTTTGAAAAACTTTAAGGGGTGTTCAGAACAAGCAGTACTAACTCCAAGTTAGTACTGCGGTTTCATTTTCTTGGATTCCAAAGGTTGCAGTACTAACTCAAAGGTAGCAGTTCTCAATCCAAGTTAGTTATCCGTTAGTTAAAACTGTTAGTACTGTTGGTTCATTCTTGCTGATTAGCTTATTATTTCTGCTTGTTTAAGATTTGCTTAGCTTTTTAGAGTAGATTAAGCCATTTTCGCCTGCTGTCTTTAGTAGAACTTACTTTAGCTTATCTGCCTTTTCATAGTAATTTTAAGAGATTATCAGTTTTTAGATTTTAGCTTATTCTCCATTCTAGTTTATTGTAGTTGCTTATTCTTATGCCTGAGTGCTTATTAGGGATAGTTAAATATCTGTTTTAGCTTATTTGCTTATTTCTTGTTCCATTGTGTTTTGGCAGGGCTAGCAGTACTAACTTATAGCTAGCAGTACTAACTCCAAGTTAGTACTGTTAGTTGATACTGCTAGTACTGTTGTTAGTACTGCTGAGTTTCTCTTGCTTAGCTTAGCTTAATTGCTTGCTGAATTTGCTTATTTAGAGTTAGTCTAGCTTATTTTGTTTTGTCTTAAGTTTATTTGAGCTTATTTGTGTCTTAGTTTAAAAGTTTTAAGTGTTTTTACCATTCCTAAATATTTTCCTTGCTTTTTCTGTGCATTTTGCTTATTAGTGTTAGTACCCAATCATTCCTTGTCTTATTCAAACATCGATTACCAAGTCGTCTTTCGATTTTCCATTCAAGCCTCGTTGGGACATAACGACCCGGAGATTACCTTTTACTAACTTTCGATTTAATTGGTCTACGCGGATTTTTGATCCTTGTTGTATATTTTATATTTATTGGTACATAATAAAAGGGGTGAGTTCGCGCGAGTCAAAATTTTGGCGCCGCTGCCGGGGAGGCTGAAAACGATTATCGTTACATTTGACAATTTGTGTTTGAATCTGTGAATATTTTCTTCTATAAAAATATAAAAAGTACAAAAATATTTTTCATTTTCTTTTATTAGTATAATTATCATATAAAAACAAAAGAAAAACCAAAAATATAAAAACATTGTCCATAAAAAAAAGAAATAAAATTCACAAATTGGTAAAAATACCAAAATATGATATTCTCAATTGAGGTATTATCATAATAACTTCCGGTGAACTTGTTGGTTCCCAACTCGAACAAAAGATTTAAAAACTTGCCATTTGTGTCTCCTTACGAGTACGGCTCACCTTGAAATTAGTTATAATCAAACTAAAAAGGTGGGTATAAGGAGGGTTGTTACAAGGAACTTAGAACCGAAAGGAGAATATGCTTCGCGCATTCCTACTCCTCCGGCTCACCTGTGCGTTTATCTTTTTGAGAGCTACCGTGAAGTAAGGAGATTTTTTGGTTGAAGTTGTCTGATCTCAGTCCGTTAAATCAATTGCGAATAAAATCATGAAATAACAAAAAATATCTAGTGTAAATTTTCTTTTTAAATTTCTATTGTGTGCATGCGCACTCGTTATCAGCCCGTAATGTCGGATCAACTGAAAGTTCCGACAAACTTCTATTGAACCACCCAAAATCTTGGAAACCAAATAACAATCAAGAAATTTTTCAATCCTCCATAGTTACGATGGTACGATAATGTACTTTTGGCTCAATGCTCGAGGCAAACAGGAGGGTTACGGAGGATGCAATCGTTGTTCCCGAGATCAAACGACGAATCAATTTCGTGATCAAGCTGGTCATACTAATCTTTGTTCAAAACAACAATTTTTTTGGACATGATAAAGAAGGACCCACATGCCCACATCCGATATTTTCAACATAGATAATCTTCTACGATGAAGTTCCTAAACGTCCCGAGTACGTCGGTTAAGTTATTGCATTTCCATTTTCCCTCGAGGGAGCTGCCCGGATTTGGCTTGATAAAAGAGCACCATCAATCAATTTCGTACATGGGTTGATTTTTTTTTTCCTTTTGTTGCGAAATTCATTATACAATATTCTTCCCTCCCTCTAAAACAACATAAAATCTTCGAAATGTATCACAAGATTTCTAACATTATTTGATGTAACATTTTATGAGGCAGGGGACCGATTCAATGATCTTCATTAGGGGTATGCCCGCATCATTGGGTTTTCAGAATTGCAATCAACTCGACACATTCTATAATTCCTTAAATTCGGAATGATCAAGATTCATTGACTCCTGCAGGTGGTAACTTTATGGATAAAATGCCTCGTGATATGCCCTAAAAATCATCGAGAGGCAAGTCCAATGTTCGTCAATCCACGAGCAGGCCATTGTTTTTCAAAAGTGAGTAGAGCTCTTATACCCCAGCGTTTCATCCACGATGTTGCTGGAGCTGAAAGATATGGTTAGAGCATTGATTCTACGATAAGAAAAACCAAACTCAGCTCCCGCTCCCGCTAAAAGCGGCAAGCAAAGTTATGTAACTTGTGGGGGTGGTCTGTCTACCAAAATTGTCCAGCACCGTTGGCAACATTTTCGTGACAATATCCAGAATAAACGTGTCACAAGCCGCCGCACGTTAACTACAACCAAGGGAATGCCAGGTTACCGACCTCAGATTGGTTGCTACAAATTCGACTCACGGGTTTCCTCTATGCAAAACCCATCCAAAACAACCAAAATCGGGGGATCAATTTTAACCAAAATCGGGAACAATTTTAAATAAAAAATCGGGGTAATAATTTCAATCAAGGACAAGTTTACCAACCCCAGATTAATCAACCCCCGACTTTTCAAGCTCCAGCTTACCAAGCTCCAGTTCCACTACCACCAGGTGTGTCTAAGCCCGATTTTGATAACTACGTCAAAGCTAATGACGCGGTTATGCAAAATATGCAAAATCAAATGGCAAATATAACGGACCTGATCACCAAATTCGTAAATAGTAATACCGCTTCTACTTCGGGGTTCGGCGTTCCTCTTCCAAGCATCTCACCATGCTAAACCGAAAGGTGATGTGGTAAGCATCACTACCGAAGCGGTGTTTCCTATAATGGACCTCAAATTTCTTCTCCTCCTAAAGAGAAGGAAAATGAACCCGAGGTGACAAAGGATACGGTGCAACCAAGCACCGAAAACATCCAACCTCCAGTGGTCCAAACTAATGACCAAATTGGTGAGCCCGTTGTTGCTTCAAAGACTAAACCAACCTTGCCTTATCCTTCAAGGGCCAACAAAGAAAAGCTCCATGAAAAAGACAATCTTCTAGCTTCAAAATTTATGGAGATTTTTCAGAATCTCCATTTCGAGCTAAGTTTTTTTGTTCGTGGCCTCTCTACCACATGGCCCAAATTTGCACCAATGTTTAGAAAGCTCCTCAATGACAAGGATAAGATGATTGAGTTGACAAAGACACCGGTAAAAATGAGAATTGCTCGGCGGTTATCCTAAAAAAGTTTCCCGAGAAACTTGGAGACCCCGGCAGATTTCTTATACCGTGTGATTTTCCGGATGAATGAATGCTTAGCTTGGCGTCTCGGTGGCATGCATCAACTAATGCCTCTCTCCATTTGGAAAGATCTAAGTCTCCCGCTTTGGACCAAAACCCGAATGATACTTGAATTGCGGAGCCGAACGATTTCGAATACCACCGGGCATCGCCGGGATGTTTTCGTGAAAGTTGGAAACGTTCTTCTTGCTGCCGTTTTTATGGTCGTTGATTACATTGCCGATCCTCGGGTTCCTTTTCTTAGGAAGACCCTTTCTTGAGGAGACACCGTGCCTTGATCGATGTTCTCGGTGAACAAATGACCCTGTAGGCACGATGACCGATCGTGACTCTTCAAAGTTGGTGATACTAAGACTTTCTCCTACAATATCATTGAATCGGTTAACCGAGTCGATGTTATTGACATTGCTTGTGAAGAATATGTTCAAGAAGGGTACTTGAAATTCCTGAAAGTGGCAATCCCACTTCTACTTTCGGGACCATTATAGATCGATTCTACGCTCTCCATCTGTGCAGGTCCCTTTGGAGGAAGTAATTTTCTAATGGAGAGATCGATGCATTTCTTGAACATGATGATTCATTACCTCCAGGTGTTAACCGGATCTATGATTCATGAGGGAGATACTTGTTTACTTGAGGGATTGTTAAGTGTGATCAATAGTGACTAAATCTCCATCCGTCATGTTTGTGAATATTAAAGGCCTGAAGAGATTGCATCTTCATGTGTGAAGATCCTCCAGACCTTGAACTCACAAGCTTACAATCCAATCTTGAGTATGCGTTTTTGGAGGGTAATGGGACAAATTCACCGTCATTATCGCTAATAACTAAAAAGATAAGGATAAAAACCGCCCTGATCAAGGGTTCTTACGTCACAGCTAACTTGACATGCTTGGAAGATTTCTGATATTAAGGGGGATAGATCTCTACAAAGTTCTGCACCATAAGATTTTGATGGAAGAAAATGTTAAACCCGCAGTCCAACATCAGAGAAGAGGTAAACCCAAAAAGCCATGAGGTTATCAAGCAAGAAGTTATCAAACTTCTTGATACCGGATTGATTTACCCTATCTTGACAGTCCATGGTAAGCCCGGTTCTATTATGTCCACTAAGAAGGGAGGCATATCCGTGGTGAAAAAGAAGAAAATGAATTAATACCAACTATGGTTGGTTAACGGGATGGCGTGGTTTGCAGCGATTAACGAAACTCTATGATGCAACTGTAAAGGACCATTTCCCTTTTCCATTCATGGATCAGATGCTTGAAAGATTAGCGGAAATGAGTACTATTGCTTTTGACGGATTCTCGGCTAACTTTCAGATCCCTATTCGAACACACTTGATCAAGAGAAGACTACCTTCCCTCCCTTACGGGACATTTGCTATAGTGCATGCTTTTGGGTTATGCATGCACCGGGCACGTTCTAAAGGTGTATGGTTGCAATCTTTCCCGATTGTTGAGAAAACCATGGAAAGTCTTCATGGATGTTTCTCAGTTTTGGTGATTCTTTCTCCTCTTGCCTTTTCCCATTTAGACAAAATGCTCCAAAGGTGTGAAGACACCAAATCTTGTGGCTAAATTGAGAAAAATGCCACTTTATGGTCAAGGACGGAATGTCCTTGGCCATACGATCTACAGTCTGGGATTGAGGTTGATAAATCAAAAGTTGTGTCATTGCAAAATTACCCTTCATCTACTACCGTGAAGGTATTCGCAGTTTTCTCGGTAACGCCGGTTTCTACCGACGATTTTATCAGGATTTTTCCCAAAATCGCCCGGCATTATGACCACACCTCCTTGAAACAAGAATCTCATGTTATCTTCTCGATAGGAATGCATAGAAGCCATTTGAAACCTTAAGATGAAGTTAAACAGGCTCTAATTCGAGACGCTCACGATTGGGACTTGCCCTTTGAAATCATGTGCGATGCAAGTGATTTTGATGTTGGAGCCATCCTGGGGTAACGTAAGACCAAACATTTCCAGCCGATACACTTTGCAAAGCAATACTATGACCGAGCTCAAGCACATTACACTACAACGGAAAAAGAATTACCTGCAGTAGTGGATGCTTCGAGAAATTCCGGGCCTTTCTTGTCTCTGTCCAAAAGCATAGTGTTATACGGCATTCGGCTATCAAATATTGCTTGTAAGCACTATGCTAAGCCAGATTGCTCCGGGATTTTGACTGCTCCAGAATTTGATGTCGTTATCCGGTGATAAAAATAGGAGCAAGGAAAATCTCGCGCAGACCACCTTTCTAGACTTGAAAATTCCCATCAAAAGATGAGCTCGAGAAAAAAAGGAAATTCGAAACATTTCCTCTCGAGACACTTGGGATGGTACC
This sequence comes from Tanacetum coccineum, assembly GCA_026074375.1. Lineage (NCBI taxonomy): Eukaryota > Viridiplantae > Streptophyta > Magnoliopsida > Asterales > Asteraceae > Tanacetum > Tanacetum coccineum. The sequence continues at coordinate 11,428 of BQNB010065945.1, read as the reverse complement.
TTTCGTGGTGATGCTAATGCCCCATGGTTTGCCAATTTTGCAAACTATCATGCGGGGAATTTTGTGTATCACTAGGAAAGTAGTCTCAGCAGAAAAGAAAGTTTTTCAAAGACGTCAAACATTACTTTTGGGATGATCCCTTCTTATTTAAGATATGTGTTGATCAAGTGATTAGGCGTTGTGTTTCGGGGCAAGAAGCTTTTGACATCCTCAAAGCTTGCCACAGTGGACCCATCGGGGGACACTACGGTGCCAATTACACCGCTTAAAAAAGATTTCGATTCAGGTTTCTATTGGCCCTAGTTCTACAGGATGCCACGACTTTGCTCACCGATGTGACATATGTCAAGTTCATGGCAAAATTTCGCAACGTGATGAGATGCCACAAACACTCTATCCAAAGTTTGCGATCTCTTTGACATGTGGGGCATTGATTTTCGTGGGGCCGTTTCCCGTCTTAAGGAGGGGAACAATTTTACTCGTGGCCGGTGATTTTTTATCAAAATGGGTTGAAGCAAAAGCGCTCCCCACCAATGATGCCCGAGTTGTTTGCAAATTTCTTAAATCTCTCTTCGCCAGATTCGGTGCCCCTCGTTATAATCATAAGTGTTCGCGGAACTCATTTTTGGCTAATGACAATTTGCAAAGGTCATGTTAAGTACGGAGTCATCATCGTTTTCTCCACCGAGTATCATCACAAAACAAGTGGACAAGTTGAGGTTATCCAATCGTGGTTTGAAACGATTTCTTGAAAGGACCGGGGCGATAATCGTGTCTTCTTGGTTGGAGAAATTAGATGACGACTTTGGGCCTTCCGCACAGAATTACAAAAACAACCCATCGGGGTTGTACATCCTTACAAGTGGTGTTACGGGATGGCATGTCATTCTTCAGATTGACATGCTCGGAACACAAAGCTTATTAGGGACCTTAAGCATACAAACTTTGATATCAAAACCGCGGGTGATTACAGAAAAGTTCAACTCAATGAACTTAATGAACTTCGTGATCATCCTTGAAAAACTCTTTGATCTATAAAGAGAAAACAAAGAGAAATCCATGACTCCAAGATCAAAAACCGCGTTTTCAACGTCGGTGATCGAGTCCTCCTCTTAACTCTTGATGAAGATTTTCTCGGGCCCAAGCTTAAGACCACTGGAGTGGACCATTAATGTAATACCCAAGTTTTTCCTCATATGGCACTGTAGAGTTGATCCCAAATCTCTAGGCCCAATATTTCAAAGATTTGGTCACCGTTTGAAGCACTACTTTTGAGGTGACGTACCCAATTGGTAGTCCCAGGATCATCCAGACCTTCCCATGAACCTTTAAATTCGGGGACGGGTCAAGTTAGCGGGACCTTAAACAAGCGCTTCGTGGGAGGCACCCCATGCTTATCGTAGTATTGTGTAAAAATGAATAAGTGTTTTCTTGTTGTGTGGAGGCTCGCCTCTTCCATTACCCGTGTTTCGTGTTTGTGTTGTTAATTGTCCAGGATTGCCCGGATTGTGAAGACTCTCGTGCTCTCAGTTTTGCCGTTCATTCACAAGAGTTTCACATCCTCAGCTTCATTTTGGGAATCCAATATCCTAATCTAATCGACTAACGTTTTATCTTTTGGCACACTTAATAAACGGCCTTAGATTTACGTAGGTACCCCTTTCAAAACATCGAGGACGATGTTTAGTTCTAGTATGGGGGGGGGTCTTCGATTTGATTTTGCCTGCAGCCGTTGTTGTCATGTAATCCCGTTTTTACCACCAAATTTTTGCAAAAATACCAAAAAAATGAAAAAATTTAAAAATTTTCAAAAATAAAATAAGTGTTTTGTCACAGTTTCGACTTTCCTAATGGGTAGAATGAGAATAATTTTTGACTCGATCGGGCGTGTTGAGCCCTAGCTAGTTTCACGAATTCTGTGTTTCAAATTTTAATAAGGTGAAGAACAAGAAGTGATAGAGTTAAATATAAGTTTATGTGCTGAGCAAGATTCTTCTAAAACTTATATGAGTAACTTGTGGCCTTTTTCTCCCATTAGCTTCTAATCCACCTAATCATACGTGCTCATTTCAATTCAACTAAGTCAATCGATGTTTTTAGAAAAAGCTTCAAATTTGTAACTTAATTTTTTTAAGCGAGGTTTTTCTATTCTTAGTAATTCGGAAGTTAAAATGCCAAAGAAGCATGAATGAAATATGAATGCAAAAAATGCAGGAATATTGGAAATTATGCAATGAAAGCTAATTTGAGTATATGGAGCAAGTAAAAGATGTGTCGTGATATCCCACTCCGCTAACCACGAGGTGGGGGTTCAAACTAAGACATCTTTACTTCTAGGGATTTGGTGTGTTGTGATATCTCACCAGGAAGCGAGGTCTAGGTGAGGGTTCAAACTAAGACACATATCCTTAGCCATATTAGGAAGAAGGTGTTGATGTGATTTCCATACGTAGTAACGGGGTGGTTTTCAAACTATCGAACACCGGTCGTTGGTCGTGATATCCTACTGGGAGCGAGGAATAGGTAGGTGTGCAAACTAAGCAACGCATTTCCTAGTTTTAAGAATTATGGATTATTATGAGAAGATGTTGCAAAAAGTTCTACAGTAAAATTTTCGTTCTTTAAAATCAAGTTACAAAGTCCTAATAAGTTGTTGCTTTGAGTCGTGTTTCATCTTGAATTACGACTATGAAAATAAGTTGATCTATGGTTGAGTTGAAATGAGTACACACTTTTAAATCATATATCCGTGTTGGGAGTTAAAAGTTCACAAGTCATAAGTATGAGTGCTCAACATCTAGACTTATATTGACAAATGATCTTGTTTAATGACTTGGTTTGGATCTAGTGAAAAATCAGGGACGATGAATTTATCCGTCAGGGCATCCATAGATTATTCTATGGGCGTTTCTCATTCTATGATCCCAATGTTGATAAAATAAAGGAAGTCAAACAAGTTGTTAAGAAAAGAAAAAGAAAGGAAAATCCAAAAATATTAGGAATAGTTAGTGTACATATAAAAAATTTGGTGAAAACAGGACTCGTCGAAGCTATTGATTCTTTAGTTCCCCTTGACGAACACTTTGCTACTTTTCAAGGTAATTAGTCGAGGGGGTTCGAGATTCTTAGTTTTCGTAAATGTTTACTTCATAACATTGCGTGAGGACACGGCAATACCTTAGTATGGGGGATTTTGGTATGTGCTTAATTACACATACCATTTTCCTTTATAAACGGACTTAAAAGCCTAAAAACATGCCAAAAATACATTGTATTTGTATGTTTGCATTTGTATTGTGCAGGAAACGGATATTCAAGAAAAGGAACAAAAAGGAAAGCCAAAAACAAACAAATCCAAGCACGGGAAGGAAAGGACCAAGTCAAAAGTCAAGCCAAATGAAGAAACTACAACTTGAGGGGCTAAAACTGCCAAACCTCAAGTTGTATTACAAAAGATAAAGTCAAGCCCCGACGTAATTCCAAAGTCATCAAATCAAGAATTATAAGTTAAGGGTTGAAATTGCCAAAACCCCTAACTTATATTTATAAGAGAAAAGAAAGAAAGGGCTAATTGCTATTTTTTTCAAAGATAACTCCAAGGGCCCAAACTGAAACTGTCCAATCCAAAGAAGTTGTATCACCACAAGGACTGGTGGTGCAAGTTGATATTAACCCATCAGGGGTGTTTTTGCCAAGTTTCCAAAAGTTTTAAACAACAAGGACCATGGTTGCAAGTACTCAACACACCATCAAGGGCTAACCTTGCCAACTCCTTAAAACTTTTGCCTGTCACCCCCAACCTCTATAACACTTTTTCCCGCCCAAAACAAAGTACAAAATTCACGGGTTTATAAACCCATTTTTACCCTGCGTTTCTTCTCCACCCCCATGGGTAATCATTTCCCCCTCCTCCACTAACTTTCCCAGCTGTGAGATTGCCAATTGCAATCCCACAATCCCAAGACTTATTTTGACGACCAAGAAGACCCCAATCAAGTACCAAGAAAATCAATGGCCAAATGGAAGCTATGAAGCACTTCTCACAACAAACCAAACACCCCTTTATGTGGTGTGTTCAAAGAAACACAAGTGAAAAGAAGTGAAGAAAGTCAAGACCTAGTCGAATTTTCCTATAAAAGACTTTGTAAAGCCATTGTGGCTAAGAAGTAGTTTTTTTCAGTGTAGTTTTTAATAGTTTAAGTATTTTTTAAAGCTAATTTCTTTTATGTACTCGTGATTCTCAGTTTTAATGCAAATTCAAGCTCTTTTTACCTAATAAGCTCTCAATAAGCTCATTTGAGCTTATTCTTGTTAATAAGCTTAAATTCAGTTTAGAACTTGTTTAAAAAGCTCTTAAATATTGTTTTTTAATTGAATGAGTTCAAAAATGTCAATTGATTTTGATTTTGGAAGCTATTAAGAAATAAGCTAAGTTATAGCTATTGACTTTTTCTTTCAAAATTTTGCTTATTTACTGTAGCATTAAGCTTATTAGCTTATTCCTAGCTTATTTCTGTTCTATTTGTGCTTATTAATGCTCATTTAAGTCTAAATATGCCTTGTGGTTAATTTTTCTTTCACTTACTTTCAAGTTGCTAAAGCTGTCAAAATCAAGCTTATTCTGTCTAGCTTATTCTCCTCTTTTCAAGTGCTTATTTATCTTGTTTTTTTCTTTTTATAGTCCTAGGTTGTATAAGTAGTATTAATGTTTTTAAATAATGCTGTCAAAATAAGTGTAAGTGGCTAGCTGAGAAACTAGCTTATTTTCACACTTAAGCTGTAGATTTTAGCTTTAAAGTAGCTTAATTAGGTGAAAAATAGTGTGAGTAGATAAAAGGATTTAGCTGTTTTAGTTTTTAAAATAGTTTTTAAAGTACAAATAGTTGGGACAGTTAGACTTAAGGGGTGTTTGGGTCAACCCTTAAAATGGGTCAAAATGCTTTTGTGTATGGGTTGGTGTCATTTAGCTAGTTTTAGCTTAAGGGTTGAGTTAGTTTCAAACTGTTTTTACAAGTTTTTTAGTTTGAAAATTGTTTTTCACAAAGTTTTATGAAGTATTTTTGAAACTGTGTGTTTTAAGAAAACACCAAGTGCTTATTTAGTTAAGCACTTGGATTTTGAGTTAAGGTCTCAAAAAGAGTGTGTTTTAGTGTGTTCAAAGAAGCTGTCAAACATTTTTGGTCTTTTGACTTTTGTAAGTCAAAAACCATCAAGAATTTTGAGTCACAGTTTTAAAAATCCAACACCCTTTTTCACCTTACAAATTCAGCAAGTGTTTATGGTTTGTAAAAGCTAAAAATTGGTGCATAAGCCCCTTTTACACTACACTCAATCTGTTTGAGCTTAATTTTTTGTTTAGAGCTTATTTGACAGCTTTTTAAAAGCTGTCAAATAAGCCCTTGAGTTTAGCTTAAAATCTCCCCTGGTGCAAAGGGGAGACTTTAAGCTCTCATTGCTTATCCTCTCTGTCCATTTAAGCCCAATCTTTTGGCTTATTTTAAGAGCTTATAAGCTCTTCTATAAGCCTCTTAAGTTTCAGCTTTTGAAAAGCTCATTTGTTGGCTTATTTTTAAGCTCAAACTTGTCTCTTCACTGTTTTTACATGATTTAGGTATAGGGATTGCTTAATTTTCATTTTTGCTTATTCAGCTTATGTCATAAGCTCCTTTGTGTTCCTAACCAGCTTATTTAGATTATTTAGTTAGTTGTTAAGCTTGTTTAGCCTTTTCCTAGCTTATTTGTCTAAATAACTTATTGCCTTTTAGCCTTTAAGCCTTGTTAGTGTTTCTGTCATCATGAGTACTTTAACAGCTTATTTTACCTTAAGCTTTAAAACTTTTAGATCTTATTTAGATTAGATTTTAGACCCTTTTTTTTTAGCTTGTTTAAGTTAAACTTAGCTTATTCGAGCCACAGTCCAAAATGAACCTTAGCAAAAATTAGCTTTTAAAGCCCTTTAAGCTAAACGCCACCTTTAAGCTTTATTTTTAAGCATATTAAGGTGCTATTTTTATCGTATAAAGTGTGTAGTTAACAAATTGTTAAGCCCCCACGAGCTTAACAACTTTGCTTTTTGAAGTTTTCGAAAAAAAAGGGAAAGACAAGAGGTCCGGTGAGCCAAGACACGAACCCGAGACCTTCGATACAGTCCCTTTATAACCACACTCTTACACTCTCGCCTTGGGTCTTTTTCGTTAAATACTCAAGGGCCTTAGTTAATAAAGGGGGATTTTTTGGCTTGTATAAGCTAATAACAGTATAAGCTTATTCGGTGCTTATTTTTTAGTCAAAAGTCAAAACGGGTCAAGTTGAAACTTGTCATCTTTTAGTACATGATGAAACTAGACTTTGGGTGTCTTATTTGACCCATTTGAGATAAAAAAAAATACAACTCAAATCAACCCGTTTATTAGTAAATGAGCTAAAATTAGAGACACACAAGGCCGGGTGTAAGAAGCCCGATCTTAGCATGGTCAAATAAGCATGTTCAAGGCTCTAATAACTGGAAACTGTGTCCAATCAGGCCGAGTCCAATATGTTTTAAAATATGTTGTTTAAATCTAATTACCATATTATAATTATATTGTTTGGTTATAGTGAAACTAATCAGAAAACATCAAGATGGAACTGTGTTTTTGAATAAAGATGACAATGAGGTGTCATTCAAGTTCTGAATAGACGAAGGTGGGTCCCTTTTCAGTGTCAAACTGCACATATTTTTGCATAAGTACTTATAAATTTCCATGTTGTGATAATCTGAATTACACTTTGTTGATTGATTGGGCTTGGTCTAAAGTTTAAACTGATACATCATAACTCAATTATATGCTTATTAAAACTTAAGAGTGCTCGGTTATCTGGCACAATATGTTCACGATTTATATCTTTTAATGCTCAAACATTGATTGATAATTCATTACAGTCAATTGAGTGTTCTTAAAATATGTATACTACCATCTCAAGACTGTGTCAATTTATGAATATAGGTGAAAGAATATGAAGATTTGTTTCAATAATGATCTTACGTGTATTTGGAAACAAGAATTTGCCTTTCTACTAAAATTAAAAGTTATAGAAGATAATCCAAACACCTCCTTTTAGCTTGCATTATGTGTATTAGGAAGTAAATATTGGATATTATTTAAGAAAAGGATAGTGTCACAAGCACGGGTAGGCACTAATTAGCCAAAAAGAATTTTATAGGAGCTGCTCTATGAAGTGCTTAGAAAATTATCATGTCCATCGAAAAGTTGTTATCCGTGATGTGAATACTAGCATAGAGGTAGTTACAACAGCCGGGGCCCTAGGCTGTATCGAACCCGATTTTGGAAATAATGTTTTGAAATCATTACATTACCCGTTTATGCTACCTTAAGCGAAGATGACTTCAACTTGGTCAATAACAACACCACTTCTACGAGGTAATGCCATAGATCTATCAACCTTCTATGTTACTATGCGTTCACCATAATGTAACCACCTGATGATGTACTACTCATCATTCAAACAGGAATTCTCCTTAAGTTATTTTTGTAGAAATAGAGCTATTAGAAATCCAGATGCTCCTTTTCTTACTTTAGTTTTCTCCCAAGGATCGAGCATGTTCTTTCCTCATCTTATCAAGGTACTTTTTCAGTTTACATGTTATAGACTTATAATAAGAAAACAAAAGTATTTCACACTGCCTTTCCAGCACACTAATTTTCTAGACCCACTTTCATAAAGAAAGCAAATACAACTGAAAAGGAACTAAGGCATCTACGCTAGCGCACCTAATGTTTCATCAAGTTATTCTTGCTCAAAATACAAATAAATTTGAATCTGTCATAAGATTCTAGGCAAAGAGTTTAAATCAATATGTAACAATTAAAATCAAAATTAGTTTCCACTACATGAAAATTGATACCCTTGCCCGATAAAGTTTAAAAAAATTGACACTTATACATGATGATAGTGCTACTATTTTTTGCAAGTGTACGGGTACATAGCAATTAGTACACTATACTCAAACATTAGACACTAATTTAATATCAAGCGAATGAGGATTGAAAATCACATTCAAAAACACCAATGTCAACGCCCCCTTACTTTTCTTCCAGAACGTTTTCTCTAAGCTGCCGTTGAATGGTTCAACGATGAATACTTCAGTTGTAATTATAGGAGAGCAAAAAAGGCTCACATTATATACTTACCCATGTTGTTGACCTGTGCCATCAAGTACCAGTTTAGACGCGTTACCAAAATTATCCATGTTGTCCCGTTTAAAAAAATACATGTTTTGACCTATACCTGATGTACCTAATTCACCTCTTAAATTACCCATTTTCATCTCTACCCTTTACTTACGAGTTATCAGTTAATTTTCTCATGTGTAGGTTAAAAGGGTTGCCTATAAAAAATTGCCTAGGGTGTGTATAAGACATGTATGTAGTTATAGGAAGTTGTTTGCTAAAGTTTTTGTGGGCGTTTGGCTGTGGGTCTGGTCTGAGGCTTTTAGGGGTGTTTGTTGAACGTTGTTTGACTAATATGTTATTACTTTTGAGGTTCTATTATGTACTGCTCCATTATATATTATGTAGATGATTGCATATATAAATAAAATTCCTTTTATATAAATCTATTTTGTTTCTTAGTATTTACAACTCAATAAATAGTTACTCTATAAATTAAAGAAGTTATAGATACATAACATCTTAGTGTTTAGTATTGATTTTATAAATGACTTATCTAATTAATTGTGATTAAAATAGGCCATCTTACATAAGCAATTATAAACATTGTCTTAAGTATATCTTTAGTCTTAAGTTGTGGAAGGTCACTTTACCAACAATCTTAAGGAAAAAAAAGTAAAGAACTATGAATGTTTTGTTAGAATTTTGCTGAAGCTTAACTGTTTGTGTAGTTAAATGGCACTTGGCGGTGTTAAATTAGAAGATGTGCCTGGCGGCCTGCTATTTCGTTATACATGGGCCAATGTTTTTCATTGCATCGGCAACAAAGAGCAGCAATGATCAAAGCTTGAGTTATAGTCTAGAAAAGTCATGACGAATTGTATATGTTGGATAATGAATGGATATAATCATTGTTGCTACTTTTTTGTCATTAGTAGAATCATTTCACTGTGAAGAATTGCTACAACACCATATATGTTTCTTTCACAAGATTTATATTTGAAATGGAATAAATTTCATAAGACCATTAATGTATAATCATTTGTTAACTGTGTTAAAACTCTAAATAAAATTAGGAAGAAAAAAACATACTCTCAATAAAACTCTAAATAAAATTAGCAGACTCATTTATTGATTTTTGTATATACATGCTTTATGTTTATAGAGGCAAGTTATTTGTGTATAAAAAAGCTTTATATTGAATTTGAACAGGTACTTTATACTTTATAATTGTATATAGTTTATTAAGTTTTATTTCCTCTTATCAGAATACCATTCATTTATTTTTTAGTCGTTATTCACTCTATTATAATTTAACATTGTTCCTACTTCATTAACCGTTACTTAAATTTGACCAAGGATACTAAAAAGGCGAGCCCGCCCATCGGGAGGGCTTTGCAACTAGTATAAAATATATATATATCCTAAAATACCAAATAAGTAATAGTATAGAGAGTATCCAGTTAGATATGGCAATTACTTTAGAAAAAGTAGTAGTTTTATCTCTTGGATGTCGTATCCTGACAAGAGATGAATTTGAAATCCACGAAAGTATCTTGTTTGATGCTTGAATATCAAATATTTTTGTTTTTGGTTTTAAAACTAATTTTAATCTCTAAAAATTACCAATCTAAAATTACTAATAATAAAACTACCAAATTTAAAGCTAAATGATCTAAAAGATATTTAAGAGATGATAATGCTTGCTAAGTGACGTGAAAAGTTCATCAAGTGTGAATTAAGGTTTTACTTAACGAATTAATTTCCTTAGAAAAGATAATTATCTCACAACGTTGGCTTATATTGACAAAAACCTCTTAAAAAGATACTAATTACTAGATGTTGTTTGGACTATTTTTCCGGGGATTTTGCCCTTTAAAACATTCAAACTACAAATCTAAATAATCGAAGATTATTAATCAACCTAAACGGCCATATTAGCTTATAAACTAAACATTGACTAACTACGGGCTTTGACTAGTTAATATTGGAAGTGACCAAGACTTTTCTTGTTTCTAACACATCATATTATAAAACTACAAATTATGCTACTTTATACTATTGATTTGAAAAAGAGAAGAAGATTAAAACCCGAATGATGAAACTGATTTGAATATTACACCACTCGCTCTTATAAACTTAATTAAACTTTTAAAGTCTAAGGAAAACTTTATTTTTTTTTTTATTATTTTTAATTTCACTAATTAATCTAAATAAAGTTTTGAAGCTTTTATAATTTAATAAGCTAATGTAAAAAACTTAAAAAGCTGGAAACATAATAGTGAAACTAGTTTACAGGGATAAGAACCAATAAAGCTCCTCCCAAAGAGGTTGAACAAGTTTTCATTCATCACAAAAAGACAATAAGAGTTAACCAAAACAATAAGCAATGAATAATAGAAAAAACTACTACAAATTATAGATCTAATTCCACTCGAAACCAAGGTGTTCAAACTTATAAAAGTGAACTTGAGACGAGTAATATTAAGGAATAGATCTATAAAATAAGCTACTAGATTAAACTACTAAAAGGATTAAACTAAAACTAAAAATAAGCTTAAAAGCTAATAAGCTATTTGATCTAAAGGAGGACTAAGACTTATAAATAAGCCGGGTGTACACAAACACTCGTCGCCTCCTTATTAAGTGCCAAATAAGCTCAAAAAGCAAATAAGCTTATAAAATAAGCAACCAAAAATTAAAAGAAAGAAAATAAGCAAATAAATAAAAATGAGTTATTGAAAACTTTTAAGCTAAAAAAATTAAGCTTTCGAAAATAAAGGTGCTCAAGACTTAATAACTAAGCCGAGTAGAAGACTCATGACACCCTTTTAGCATTCGAATCGAGCTTAATCCAACAATAAGCACTTTGGAAAAAGAAAAGAAAAGAAAAGAGAAAAAGAGATGAAATAAGCAAAAGCTTATTTAGATATATAAGCTTAGATTCAATCAAATAAGCTAAAGGATAACTTATTTGAAATAGAAAATAAGCTATGAGAAATAATAAGCTCAAAAGGGCTTATTAAATAAGCTAAAGAAAAGAAAGAGAAAGAAATAAGCAAGGACAATAAGCAATTAACCAACCTCAAATATCTTCATTAATAAGCTCAAAATCTTGATTACAATAAGCTAAAATAAGCTTGAAAAAGCTTTTACAATAAGTGATTCGATAGAATCTATATATACGTAAAATATATAATATGATGGAAAATTACCAAACTAACCTTGAGGACAAAGGTAAAAAGGAAAATCTTCAC
>BQNB010065944.1:0-34755 GCA_026074375.1 Tanacetum coccineum | reverse complement strand
TCCATAGATTTAAGTACATGGTCGGTCTTTGGGGTATTCCATCACAATCAAAACCAAAATTATTGAAAAAATTACAATCAAAGTGTTTGATATAAATATCAAAAGATTTACACTTTGAGAGTTTTTTATCATCACTAAAAGCTCCCCCTTAACATGTGCATCGTAATCGTAGTACATGCTAAGTGTTGAGTGCATTGAGTCCATTTTATAAGATCACATTTCAGTACAAATTAGATTCAGTTTAATCACATTTTCTCCCCTTATCCAAAATGTTAATCCCTTGATATTTTGGATATCAATTGATTAAACGTTCGGGGACAAAATGTTACACAATCTCTAACAGGAATATTTTAATGCTCCCACTCAATATTTGAGGGTATATAAGACAGTGCTGAGTACAATAATTTGAAAAAAAATGAATTTACTAAGAAATTCTTGAAAATTTTATACTCGAGCACTCCTTAATATCACCATAATGTCTATACTACATATATACAAATTTCACAAGTTATTTATTACGTACAAGGTTTGACCTGTTATGATGAGGACATCATATGATAAATCATATGGTCCTTTGCAGCAGTCGAAAGTCTCCCTCGTACGGTCTCCTACCAACAAATTTCTCCAAGCTCCGCATAATCCTCCTAGTCTTTAGCTGTTTATCAATTACCTGGATCATAGCTCCTGCTTTATCTCTGTCACTTTGTCTCCAGATAGTCTGTGGCAGATACTTCATCCGAATTCCCTTTAGGCGATCATTAAGAGCAGTTCGAACATCATTGAGTGTACCATCACAAAACTTGTGTAGTTCATCAATACGCATCAATCTGTTCTTCTTGTCTTTGTTCTGGTAAATGAAACCTCTGGGTAAGGTCGCGGGTTCCAAATGGGTTCGATTAGGGTTTTCATGGTTTCCTTGGCTTATAATTCGAGTAATCTTGATTGGGAATGATGGAATACTTACCCTAGGCCTTATACAAGGGATTATAAATGAGAATTGATTGGTGGTTTAACTTAAAATGGGTCAAAATAGAAAGAATAAGCCGTGGGTTGGATTAGGGCTTGTATTGGATTTATTAGGGTTTTCTAGGCCTCAATCTTTTGTATATTGCTAAGATAAAGATATATAATGAATTTTAAACTCATTTTATGAGTTTACAATAGCTCTTGGTTGATTGTTCGGGATTAAAAATGGTTAGAAACGAGAAAACGGGTCGAATGATCATTTAGGGCTCATTTAGGTACGTTTAGGGTTTCTTGGATTCATTTTATGTATAATTGATATGAGATTATGAAATAGTGATGGTATATGATTGTTATGGTTGTAAAATAAGTTATTACAACTTATTTGAGTGTTGGTTTGGGTTTATAATGGATAAAAATCGATAAACGGGTTATGGTTTAGTATTTTGCTCGGATTAGGGTTTTAGACTTTTGAATTAGGGTTTTGAGTGTAAATATGTGTGTGAAGGCTTATGAATAGAATAATTAGGGTTTACACATTGTAGAATGAGTATAGTATCTTGTACATAAGTGGTGGTGAAGAAATTGGAATGAAAACGGAGGTAAAACGGCTATTTTAGAGATCATGCTTAATGAATTGTACATTGTGCTTTTAAGGACTTGTACTTTGACTTGGAGGGAGTTTATATTTCAAATGAGATGTTATATTACTTGTACATATGCTTTAGTAGTTTGTGCATTCACTTTAGATGTTAATGCTTTTACTATGAATTTAGGTTAGTAGCATACGGTAACGGTTTAAAGCCCCGTTTTGGATTATAACGTTGCGATGGTAACATTTATAGGAATAATGTACTTTGTAATAAGGATTATTAAGAATTACTTGACATTTTATAAGTTTGGCTGAACATATATGAATTAAGGATGACCATAAGATAGGTTGCGTGAGCTATCGCTACTTAGGTTATGTAAGTTACATGACATACTGAGATATTGAACAATGCAAGTAATGTAATATACCGAAAAAGTTTCCCCCTGTATAACATATGATCATGAATAAAAATATGTGTTTGGCATTTGATAAAAATTCTTGGGTTGTTATTAGTCTCCACCCCTTACGAGAAATCTCGTATGCAAATTGATTTTTATGTAGTAAGTAAAAATCAAGTTTACAAGTCCCAGCACGTGTGTGATGGGCGATTTATAATTATGTTGTACAAACCAAAATTTTAATTTTACTTTCTAATTTCTTATTCAACACGTATACTTATTTTCAAGACTAAACTCTACCTCTGATGACAACCAATATAAATTTCTTCAGATCCCTAGTTAGAACCTCGTGGATGAATATCGGGGAGGGTTTGAAGACACGGGTGTTGTGTTTGTTTAAGGTTTGTTTTATTATAGGTGTTAATTGTGGAGGGATTGGTTCGTTAGGGGCCCACATGTTCTACAAGCCGTTGAAGCCGATCTCTCGTTAGTTCTAATCTTAAAGAATCGCTATTTCATTAACTTTAAAAAGTCAACATCGAATAAGAATGCTATTACAAGTCTTTGTCAAAATTTTCATACCTAGTGGTATTGAAATCATTGACCATTGTATATAAAATCTTATGTGTTTCCCTTGTTATTATGTGCAAGAAATATAACAGAGAATTTTAGAATTACAGAGATAATGGAATGAGTAATGACAAGGAATGATTATGGAATTTTGTAAGAGATTCTAATCACGTGAGATACAGTTTGGAAATGAACATATATTGAAGGTAATAAGAAAATGAAGGTAATAATGTTAATGATTTAAGGGATTGTTGTACAAACGATTGAAAGAAACTTGTTGACGTAGTTATATACTTAAGCCTACTTATTTAATAATTTACACTTACAAAAAGAAGCGTCCAACTCCTTGTAACTGAGAATTTTATAAATTCATAGTTTCAGAGATTTAATAATTTCCTTAATTTAAATGAAGTAGTGTCCCCTAATTCCATTTCAATAAGATGATTCATAAATCGTCTTACCTAACATAAAAAACATGATAAGAGAAACGGTAAGGTGTAAGAAAATGATATGAATCAAGAATGATTAGATACTATTGAGAGTGTAGATTGTACTGACCGCCCATATAATTGAGATAAATTATGTTGCAAGGTATGAGGAGAGTATTCAGAGTTTGAATATAATAGAATCGATGGAATTGACAAATAATGTCGAGTTTTGATATCATCAGATAACAAGATGTAACGGAATCATCACTTTATTATTTAATAGGTAGCTTTACATATGAAATTCTAAAAGAGTTGATACTTATGCTACATATCTCATAGTAGGATTCTAGATAAAAGTAACAAATGACAAGGATTGTAGCTTGATGATTGGGGTTTTCAGATTGAAGAAGATTCTGATGAAACTTGAATATCCTCGAGAGTTGTTTCTAGGGTAGAAATCCTAAAGTGAATAAAAGCAAGCTTGTCTCTAAGTATGCTTTCTTGTGGCCCGGTTCTTTGCTTTTGAGAGTTGAGTTCGGCATAATGTCCTTTCTTCTCCACAGGTTATTACATTACGTATATTTTTTAGAGTATTTCTAGTGGTTGGTCTTTTGCTCCTGCAGTTCTTGGTTAGATGTCCTATCTTGTTGTAAGTTTGACACTTGACAGTACAAGGACCTATGTGATGTAGGGTGCATCTTTCACACAAAGGACGATTTCCAGTATATCTGTTAGTGGCAGTATAATTTATGAAGGCTTCTTGTCTTCTATTCTGCTGGTGGTGGTAATCATTGTTATGGTTGTTTTTGTTGTTGTTGTTTTGGTAGTTGTTGTTATTTCGATTGTTGGAGTGGTTATTGTTGTTGTGTTTGGGATAGTTGTTGTTGTTGTTGGTGTTTCCTCTATCTTCAAACTTTCTTTTGTGATCGTTGATTCCTTTTCTTGCTACTGGAGTTCCAGTAAGATTGGTGTTCTTGTTGGTATTGTCAGTATTTGCCATTGATGCAGCTTGTGCTTTCAGAGCTGAGGAAATGCCATCATTAATTAGTTGCCGGATGGCAGCTAAAGTTATGGCTGGTGTTTCAGATGTTGATGTCCTTTTGGGAGGCATTCTATTAACAAAAGATAACACGTAGTAAGAATGACATCACAAGTTTTGAAAGGTAATATTTAAAAGAAAATGTGATGCTTAAAATGCTTAAAGAGAAATGCTTATTTTTGAATTTTAAGCACTTAGGGGTTATGGTATGATTCATGAAGATGGAGATAATGATGCAATTGGTAGAGATGATGATGAAAGAGAGAGATAAGTTGGAATAAGGTACGAAACGGGATTGCCTTTATAAATAACTTGCCTTTTTTTTACTGTACATAGTCAAGATTTGACAAACGTTTTTATTTATACCACACATCCCATGGCTAGGATAAAGCTGAAACTAGTTTAAGAGTTTGTTGATTTTGAGCAGGTAGATGACATCCTAAAGATCCTCCTGATCCGTTTGGTGACGAGCTTGGATTTCCTTAATGATTTGTTCAAGATTGGAAATTCTATAGTGAGCAAAGGCAATCTTGTTCCTTGCGCGCAGCGATTTCTTCTTCTTGAAGTTGGAACATAATCTGAGTACCGGATTCTCTTAAGTGCGGTCTTTAAATTCTACCAATAATAACTCCCTTCTTCCATTCTCATCAATGCGGTTAAGATGGAGTTCCATCTAAGTAATTTCAAATTACTTCGACTTGTTTCTCATGATGTACATATACATCTTATCTGTACAATTGTCCTATTTCAAAATAATGAAGTTGGGTATAAGTATAAACAGAAAGGATGGTGATAACCAAATTGACAAGTTGATTCTGAGATGAATTAGATAACGTAGTTGAGGAGGAAGATGGGGAACAAATTTGTTTCTTTATGTGGTAATTTTTCTCAGGAACAAAGAAAAATATCAGGGATCAAATAGTAGTGATGGTGGTAATATCGATGATGGAGTTAAAATAGCTGGTGGAGTAATAGGATCTGGTGGTGAAATAGGTAATTCCTTAGCATAAAATGCTTGTACGTCCCTTAAAACAAGGATTATTGTAGAAAGATGAGAATACTGGTGGGATTATATTATCTGTAGAGTTTTCCGAAGAGTTAAAAGAACTGCTTTCTGCTGAAGTGGAAACAATCCGATGATACCGAGTATAGTTTAAGTAATATTTAAAGAGAAAAAGTATCCTCAATATCGGAAAGTAGAGTGGTTGGGTAGAATAAAATCGTTTTATAAACAACCTAGTTTGTAATTAACATAAGTATAATAGATCGTATTATTACATACTTGTATCCGGAATGAGTGGCACGGAGGGACTTTGATGGATGAAAAAGAAATGTGGTTATAGTTAGAGGTTGACCTTTTCTTATTATAACCAGGCTCTGATACACACCTATAACACCCCCGTTTATTACATAAGCAGCTGGAAGCAAATCTGGGGTATACTTTAATGGATACAACAATCATAATCATAGAAAACGACCCAAAAGAGACGTTTATTCAAAAGATATGTTATCATTCATTTCAAATCAGAGTTTTACATAGCAGGTCCAAAAAATCAGAACCCCCCAACGTAAAATTGAATGATAACAAGTTTTAGCCATCTTCGAGTCCATGCCACTCCGTGCCGTATATTGCTCAATAACCTGAGATAAACATGCTAAAAAGTCAACACAAAGGTTGAGTGAAATTCATAGGTTTGATAAATAGTTTGAATACAAGTTATAATGGAAATATTGGCATTACTGGGATAATTATCATGGAGAACATTTAATATCATGGAGAACAGTATTATCATGGGAAAACAGTTGAATATTATCATATGGTTGAATGCAAGTCATTATAATGGTAATAATTGTAACGAATACAATTTTCATGGAAAATCAGGGTAACATTATTATTGTACCTAAGCTCATGACATCAATACATTAACAGGGAAGATCACCGTAGTGATATTGGTTAGGGACAGATGTCCCCGTGGAAAAGGTAACTTGCCAAGGTTACCTATTAGGACAAATATAGTGCGTTTGGCTACCCCAAGCATGGGTATACAAACGGGAGCCGTCACCCCCAATAGATCTATTCACAATATTCGCGTTCACTCGCAATGCAAGTAATTAATGATTCATGATATGGAAATAATGGCACTGGAAGCTACTTAGGCAATAATATATCTGGATAGCATACATTTAGAAAACACTTGCATTCATGGTTTATATCAGGTATCACAGGTTTATAAAGTATTCAAAAGATTGAAATATGGGGTTATGAATTCATTAAGCCTTTGAAAAGTAATCACATTGTTATGAGTATATAAAAGAGTTTGTAACAAGCATGTATCCCCCTCGCGGGTTTATAAAACATTCAAAAGATTGAAAAGCGAGGCTATGAACTCACCTGGTAGGTAGATGTAATAAATATTCTAAAATGAAAGCTGACGACCTTATCACAATCTTAACCGGGGAATGTTGATATAGTAAAATGATAGTAAACAGCCACGTCACGCAACCTGAGTAAATATGTTGAGTCTTAGGAAGATTGTACTCTAGAACTTTAGTTTTAAGAGTTATGAGTTTGATTGAAGAGTTTGGAATTATTGTATCACCGTTCGGGCCATCATAATTCAGAAGTCATTCAGTAAACGTTTGAGGAGCTAGGGCACTTTAAATCGTAAACCCAACAACTCAGTCAGAACGTAATACCAAGATGAAACTCCTTAATATGAAGCTCCCTAGTATTGTGATATGATATAATCGGTTTTAAGCGTTTTAATCAATATCTGGAAATGTTAAGCACGAGAAGCGTTAATTAAAGTTATGTCTTGTAAGGTTTTAAACATGATTTTATACTTTTTCAAAATGTTACATTTTAGACCCTTGGAGTTTGCACTTTTACGACTTTGGTCCTTCAACTTTAAAAGATATACCAAGTAAACCTTGCACTTTCAAAAGTGACAAAATAGACCCCTACAGTTATAACTTTGATAAAATGACATTTTCAGCCCCTTTAGTTATAAGTTTTAGAAAGTTACGATATATACCCCTTGCATGGATAATATTTACAAAACATGTCCAAATTGCCATGCAAGCTTATTTTAACATTTCAATAGACATTTATAAGTTATAATAAACTAAAATATGAAGATTTAACACAAAGAAAGTTTAGAATAACGATTCGTTAAGCTAGAAAGCAGAACGGGTCAAATTAGGGTTTCAAAACATAAACGTGCGGGTTTTATTATCAAATTTCTTCATTAATCAATAAAGTGGTTATTTTAACATTAGTTAAGCATGATAGGATATATTATAACAATATTTAATTATTATAACATTTATTTTTAAGAAAAACATAAAATTAGGTTTTCGGGTGTACGGTTTTGGATCAAAACAGAAAATGACCATGAATTGAGTTATGAATCTTTAACAAGAGTTTATGTAGGATAGCATGAATTGCGGAGTTATGAAACTTTAACAATAGTAGATTTAGGATCATAGAACCTTAATAAGGGTGTAGTACAGAAGTGGAACATTCCCAAACCCTGGTTTTGAGCTTCAAGAGCAAAAATGGTGAAATGGTCAATTCGGGTATATTTCCACTCGTATACCCATGTATCTTGTTCCCATGTGGGCTTCAAATATTCAAAGCTTCACTTGCTTGATCTTCTTAGATGATCCTAGGATCATATGGAGGCAGAGAAGTTTGCTTGAATTGGTATAGAAATAAGAAAATGGGGGATGAAGTTAGAAAATTCAGTATCTGTGCCTCCTATTGTATAGTCGTTTAGCAATACTTAAGGTCAAGGAAACTTTGATAAACCAGGTTTAGGACACATGGGAGTGATGTGGCGAGGCAAGGGATTAGTAATGAAGGCTAGAATGCAAGGTTGGAGGTGGTTCTAGAACGTTTCAGGGGTTTTGTTTGAATTATACAATGCTGTTTTTTTTGGGACAGACCCAACATCAGTCTCGGTAAAATATTGCTTTTACAAACCGTAATTCCCTTTAAGCTCAAACCACATCGAGCATTGTTAGCTATTTGATCCTCTACAACGTATTATATCATAGAGAGGGTTAGCGTATAAGAAAAATTTAGAAATATAGCATTTACTACAGGTGTGCAGATCTGCGTACCTTTGCCATTTCGCTGTAACTAATTCATCCGTCGTCGGAATCCCGGTGCTTCCACCAAAAAATGATCACAAATCACAAGACATAGGGCTACAAACCTATGTTTTTAACTTAATATCCAGATCCTATAGATTTTCTCAGATCCTATGTTTAAAGACTGATCCGATTCTGAACTAGGGCCTAGTTTTAGGTTTTTAGGTTAAAACTAGATTAGGTTTTCTGGGATTAATTCTTGATATTGTTGTTGAAAAATGATGAAACGATGATAGGATAAGATTGTTAATGGTTTAATTTAAAGTTAATTACAAATAATTTGAGTGTTGGTTTTGGAGTTATGAGATAAAAACCAAGAAACGTGTCAAGATTTACTTTTAATGCTCGTTAGGGTTTCAGGACTTTTGAATTAAGTGTTTTGAGTTAAAATAGTGTAATGAAATCTATGAAATAGAATAATTAGGGTTACACATTGTACATTGAGTGTATTAAGCGTGTACAAAATGGTGTGAAGAAATTAAAAATTAAAGTAACACGGATATTTTGGAATGTGCATAATTACTTGTAAAGGGCATTGTGCATTGAAAACTTGACTTGACTGGAGGGAGTCTTATATTTCAAATGAGATGTTATGTTACTTGTATATATATTTTATTACTATGTAACATTTATTACTTTAGATTAATAACGCTTTCATGGAATTTAAGGGTATAGAGGTATATGAAATGTTTAAAGCCTTTTTGATATATCGTTGCGAATGGGTACATTATAGAGATACATGTAACTTTGTAATAATGATATGATGATAATGACTTGACATAATGTGACGTTTGCTTGACATATATGAGACAGGATGTCCATAGGTAAGTCGCGTGAGCTCGACTACTTTAGTTATGTAAGTTACAATGACATACTTGAGATATTGACAATGCAAGTAATTTAATAAACTAAAAATTTCCTTCCCCGTAATAATTGTGATCATAGTAAAATAGGTTGATAGAAAATTCTTGGGTTGTTATAACTTGCTAAGATCATATAGAGGATTTCTAGCAAGAAAATCAACTTAGGACGTTTTTCTATGTGATAACTCACCACATTCGCCAACATTGAACATTTGTACAAGATTTGATTTAATTTTTGTGTTAGCTTTAGAAGTAGGGTATTAGGGTTTGTAGTCTAGGTAAGTCTAATGGGCTAGAATTTTCGTGGTGTTTCTGAAGTGGTATTTTATTGTGAAACTCAAGTCATCTTACTGACCAATGAGAAAATAAAATGAACAAAGCCAATAATTATCGTCCTAATAATTATTAGACACTTGCTTGACGAAAAACCTTAAATAATTTGGTTACCGTATAACATTGAACATTATTTTCTAGTCCTAACAGCTGATTTAGCTAAAAGTCCAATTAAAAGTTAAACGCAAAATGGACGAAAATAAAATAAAGATTCAGTTAATTGTAGGTCTACAATGACCAAGATAATGAGTGAAAGAGATACAGTGTGCTGCCGCCGGGGTTCAGCAGAGTAGGGCTAAGTGTTCTTCTCAAGAGGCTATGAGCGGTGATGCGCATTGAGTATGGTAATTTATATGTGACATTATCTAGGTGGTCACGTAGTAACTGAGGTTACACAATAATTAACTAGTATGGGATTACTGAAGGCGTGGGAGTATGGTCAGTGCTGGGCTTGGACGCATCCTTTCCCAGGGTTGAACTCAGACCCCGCCTAAAGTTCAACGAACTTAACAGGTGGAAGTTCGGCTTCGCTTCAATTGTTTGATCTCCCGTTCCATAATTTCAACGGGCTCTTCCACAAACTAGAGCGTGTCATCAATGTGAACTCCTTCCAACGGCATGGCTAACGGTTCGTCAGCGTAACATTTCTTCAGATTAGACACATGGAAAGTATGATGAACTCTGCTTAATTCTTGGGGAAGTTCCAGCCTGTAGGCAACATCCCCAACCTTGGCTAACACCTTAAAAGGTCTGACATATCTCGGGTTTAGTTTTCCCCGCTTAATGAATCGCACAACCCCTTTCTAAGGTAAGACCTTGAGCATAACCATATCTCTAACTTTGAATTCCATCGGCTTACGATTCAAATCAGCGTAGCTCTTTTGTCGATCCTGCGCAGCTTGAATTCTTTGCTTGATCAGGACGATCTTCTTCGTGGTTTCCTGAATCATATCGGGACCAGTAAGTTTAGCTTCGCCAACTTCTGCCCAGCACACAGGTGATCGACACTTTTGACCATATAGTGCCTCATACGGTGCGGCCTTTATGCTAGCGTGATAGCTGTTGTTATACGAGAATTCGACCAATGGTAAATGCTTAACCCAGCCCTTTCCAAAGTTGATCACGCAAGCACGTAGCATGTCCTGGAGAGTTTGGATAGTTCTCTCGCTCTGTCCGTCTGTTTGCGGATGGTATGCCGTACTCATATCTAGACTTGTACCCAAAGTTTTCTGAAATGTTCTCCAAAAATTTGACGTGAATTTCCCATCACGATCACAGATGATTGAAACAGGCGTTCCATGTCTTGTCACTATTCTATCCAAATACAACTTTGCCAATTTATCCAAAGGGTCAATCTCCCTTATTGGTAAAAAGTGAGCAGATTTTGTAAGTCGATCCACAATCACCCAGATGGTGTCTAGACCTTGTGATGACTTAGGGAGTTTAGTGACAAAATCCATCGTGATGTTATCTCATTTTCCACACGGAATTTTGGGTTGGACCAGTAAAAAAAAAATACCCCCCCTGAGTGGCCTTTGATATGTTATTTTTGTGTTCGGCCTTGACCTTAGCACATGTCAAGTACTTGCTAACATATGTGGCGATGTCAGCTTTTATGTTAGGCCGCCAGTACAACTTTTTCATGTCCTGGTACATCTTTTTAGAACCTGGATGGATATAGTACTTTAACTTGTGGCATTCGTGCATGATCACGGATCTCAAGTCGCCATAGCAACGTAACCAACTCCTGCCGTTTAAACATAAAGTTCTATCGGCGTGTGGTTCCAACCTTTCCTTGGGTATATCAGTTCTGATCATACCGCCTACATCTTCTTTCTTTAGATTTTCTGGTTTCAAGGCTTCGATCTGTGCTGCCAGTATTTGTTTGGGAAGATCCAAGCTAATAGTCATAACTAAAGCTCGAACCCGAAATGGCTCATCCCGTTCTTTACGGCTCAAAGCATCTGCCACTACGTTTGCCTTGCCCGGGTGATAACGAATGTCACAATCATAATCACTTAGCAACTCTAGCCAACGTCGTTGCCTCATGTTAAGCGCTTTTTGGTCAAGAATGTGTTGTAGGCTTTTTGTGTCAGTGAGACACGGGCATCTCTGGTTCCGTATAGATAGTGTCTCCATATCTTTAGAGCAAATACTACCAAACCGAGTTCCAAATCATGAGTGGTGTAGTTTTTCTCATGAACTTTTAACTGTCGGGAGGCATAGGCAATCACCTTCTCCCTCTGCATTAACACAGCTCCTAAACCTTTGTGTGATGCATCGCAATAGACCACAAAGTCTTCGCTTCCTTCAGGTAAAGCCAGAATTGGCGCACTGCACAACTTCTGCTTTATCAACTGAAAAGCATTTTCTTCTTTCTCGCCCCAGTCAAACTTAATTCCTTTCTGAGTAAGCTTTGTCATTGACTTAGCGATCTTCGAGAATCCTTCGATAAATCTCCGGTAGTAACCAGCAAGACCTAAGAATTGGCGAATTTCCGTAGGTGTCTTAGGAGATGCCCAATCCTTTATAGACTCTATCTTGGCTGGATCTACATGTATGCCTCGGCTATCAGTGACATGACCGAGAAATTGTACCTTCGGAATCCAAAATTCGCATTTTAAAAATTTGGCGTACAGCTTCTCTTTCTTAAGCAATCCCAAAATTGCCTTAAGATTGCCCATGCTCTTTTCCTCGTCTTTTGAATAAATAAGTATGTCGTCAATGAAGACGATTACGAACTTATCTAAGTAATTCTTGCACACTCGGTTCATGAGGTCCATGAAAACTGAAGGTGCGTTCGTGAGTCTAAATGGCATAAATTGGAACTCGTAATGACCATACCGAGTTCTGAATGCCATCTTCAGAATATCTTGCTCCGCACCCTAAGCTAGTGATAACCCGATCTCAAATCTATCTTCGAATAGATACTGGATCCTTGAAGTTGATCAAACAAATCGTCGATCCTTGGGAGTGGATAACGATTCTTTACTGTCAGCTTATTCAACTCTCGGTAGTCGATGCACATTCTGAACGACCCATCCTTCTTTTTGACAAACAAGACCGGGGCTCCCCAAGGTGAGGAACTAGGCCTTATGAATCCTTTGTCGGAAAGCTCTTGTAATTGTTCTGATAATTCCTTTATTTCGGATGGAGCCAATTGATACGGTGCTTGAGCTACGGGCGCGACTCTTGGGATTATGTCGATTTGGAATTCCACTGTCGAGCCGGAGAAGACCTGGCAATCTCGAGAAATACTTTAGAAAAATCTCGGACAGATTGGTACGTCCTTAATTTAATTGTCCTTCCGCTTGATCCTCCGTCTTTCTTGGCGATATCTGTGCTAAAAAGACCTGGCATCCTTTTGCCATGTACTTCTAGAGCTTTTGAACATGAGATAACTATCAACCGAGATTCTCTCCCGTTGCTACTCTTGTTGCTAGAAAAAGTCAAAGTTTCTTTCCCATAGGGAACTTGAACAAGTTTCTCATCGCACACGATCACGGCGTGACATCTTCTTAACCAGTCCATACAGACAATGACATCGAAACTACCCATTCTACGGGCATAATATCTATGTTGAATGATGGTCTAAGAATTTAAAGTGCAACCTCGTAATAAATAGTGTCATCCCGACTAATTTCCCATCAGCTAATTCGACATCATAACAATTTTCTAATGGAGTTGGGGCGATGTTAATCAAGGAACTAAATGCAGTGGATATAAAGCTTCTATCGGCACCAGAGTCGAATAAGATAGATGCATAGTGGTTATTTAAGAGGCCTACCCGTGACGACATGCATCAGTGATTCCCGATGCCAATTTCCTCCTTTATACATCCCAAATGCATAAACCCCGCCTGTGCATCCATTACTCCATCCTATTCTTTAATTTATGACAATCCCTCTTGAAATGCCCCGTGCTCCACACTTAAAACAACATTTTTCATGGGAGCTGCCCCATTGCCTTTCTGAGTATTAGCAACATTTGTGTTACCAGTACCCCTGCAATCGCGAGCAAAATGCCCTACTTTGTTGCACTTGTGGCACTTCTGGGTGCACGGGCCATTGTGGTGAAGATGACACTTGGTGCACTTGGGCAAAGATCCCCCTATGCTTCGTATCGCCTGTCCCCATAATGTAGACCTTGGCGACATTCACTTCTCTTGTAGGTTGTTGCGGGAGACTCATGGTCGATATCGGATGAATCATCAGCCTTCCCTTTGTTGTTAGACTGCCCTTCTGCGTTAGGTCGTGGAGTTTCTGATCCATCATCGTTGTCCAACTCAATGAGTCTCATCAACTCTTGGGTCTGGCAGATTTAACGTTCCCAAAATGTTTGTCAGAAGTCCACTGATGTACTTGTCAACCTTCTCGGTTTTCGTTGGCAACAAACTTGGTACATATCAGGGTTATCTCTATGGAAACGTACATGTAGCTGGAACATTGTTCCCTTGACCTTAGGTCCACAGCTCGATACTAATTTCTGAATTCACCCTGCGACAATATTTGTCCGTCATCTTTTTCTTGAGTACTTCCCAAGTCATTGCATATGCCTCAGGACCTAAGGTTCTTATCTGACCATTCCACCAAGTCAAAGCAGTACCTAACAGAGTGCAGGTGGCAAACTTCACCCGATTCTCAATAGCACAACCACTAATATTGAAAACTGACTCCATCTTCTTAATCCACTGAGTCAAACCGACCACGCCTTCAGTCCCCTTGAAGTTCAAAGGTTGACACTTCATGAAGTCAGCATAAAAACAAGGGCGCGCAGTTTGCACGTTCCTTCGGTTATCCTCGTGTGAACTGTGGCTTCCATCTCCATTGGTGGAGTTTCGTAAAAGAGCTTGGTCAATCATTGCTTGGATGGATTCTGGAGTCATGTGGTTTGGGTTGGTGTTGTTAACAGGGGCATTCGGTCCTCTTCTGGTCGTAGGTGCCATGATTTGTCTAATCACAAAGACATAACATAAGGTTATATGATAGCAATATAATAATGTAATATATGAGATATCAACACAAGAGAGGTATATAGTATGACATAACACATCCATTTCATTCATAACCTTGAAAATTTTACATGAAATAGTTACCGGCTTTTTTTTCTATCTAATATTAAAATTATTTATTAAAAAAAAAAAATTAAAATAAATTTAAAAAATATTAACAACAAAAATACAATACAAAAGATCTAAGGCTATGTTAGCGGGGAAAACCCTAATACTTATACATCCTTACAATGACCTAGCAAGATAAAATAACATAAATCACTAGATGTGACTGTCAGCATCTCTAGAAGCATCCTGGTGATCTGGAATCCTAGCCTCTGGTCCTGGCTGTCTAGCTCTCCTCTGCTGCTCTTGTAGTGATAACAACTCAGCCTGCATGTTGCTCATCTCTCGCCTTATGTCTCTAATGACTCAGAGAGTCTCTACCATCTATGCCTGACGTCTACGGTCAGTCTCTCGAAGCGCTGCTAACTCGGTCTGCTGCATCTAAAAGCGAGTCTCATGTACCTGATGCTGTGTCTGAATGAGAGTACCTTGTAGCTGTAGATGTGTTTGGTGTGCCTGGAGATGGGTCTCGTATGCATACACATGATCACGATGGGTCTGAAGCTCCTGATGAGTCGCCTGACTCAATCCTATCGAGTGAGCCCAAGCCTCTCAGGAAGCATAGCCTCCGTCCTCCACCCTCACAATACTATCTCTAGAGAGTCCTCCTATCCCCCATAATAGATCGACCAACTGCGAATCTATATCGAAGTCGCTGTGATATACGAGACCTACTATCCTGAGCATCCTCTAGTAAAGCATACAAGTCCTGTGTATCATGCTCATGGAGCTCAGCAAGCTCTGTAACCCCCAGATTGACCTCATCCACGGTCATAGGTGCTTATCTCAGAACTGCCTACTGCCGGATCATCCAAGTAATCCTAATACGTACCCAACATCTCTAATCCACTGTCGCCTCTCTTCAGCATCTACCATGCTGACAAATCCATAATTTATCCCCGCGACCTCTAGTAGAGTCTAGCATAGAACTCGTCCCACTAACCTCATATCGGGAAGCCAAACGTGGTCAAATACAACCTCTTGCGGGTGGCCTGCTCCAGAACTCGGGAAAATCAACCCTACGGTCAACCAGGTGTGGTATTTATATAGATGGTGGTGGTGGTGGTAGTGGAGGTGATTGGTAATTTGCGGCAAATAACTAGCATCAATGAGGGCCTAGTGGATCTATCCTGAGTGTCCGGATTTGGGTTGTACACCCCAGATGATGGTAGTAAAGGGTATGGCATAGGAGGTGGTGATAGAAATGCAGGGGCCGTGTACCTAGCAAGGTGCTCCACTGCAAAGGGTGTGTGATAGTGAGACAGGTGGTGAATGGTGATGGCAGTGTCATGGCCAGATGTCACTCAACCTCTGCCTAGGTGAAGGGATAATGGAATCTGAGGCGGTCGTAATACCTAGCCCAATAGTAATGTCAGTGGGGGTGTGGTATAAACAGGCTCTGTTCCCCATGTGGAAAACAGGCTCATCAACAGGTACAACAATAGCATAGTCGGCCGGAGCTAAGTGCTCCTCCTCCTCCTCATCCTCGTCCTCATCCTCATCCTCATCATTGGCATCATCCCTAGATGAATCGCCATCATCATCATCTCCATCATCTCCCCCGTCTATAGGATAGTCGACCAGACCATCCTCTGTCTCATCATCCTCGTACTCCTCTGGATCCTCCTCGGGATCCGACTCGAGGTAACAATCCGAGTGACTCAGCAGTGGTGAATCACAGAGGTATGGCTTGCTCTCAGCTGGAAACTCATAGCTCATTCCTCCCAATGGTATAACTCAGGGTCTAAAAGGCTTTGTCACGTATTGCCGATTCATGTGCATGTACGCACCATAGGCTCACGGCTCATCCTCGTCCTGAGGAACTGGTGGTGTTTGTGGATCCTCTGGGCCTGGTATGTAATCTGGTGATGGTGGGGCTACTAGCTGCATCGGGGGTCCGTCGTATCCTAATACGATGACCCGTGGAATACCTCCCTCAAATATCTCCTCGTCATCGGCTCCCCAGAAGGCTATGCCGGGCTCAGAGTCGTGTGAAACGGAAGTTGTTAAGGTAACCTGCATGATGTCGCAGAAGACATGATTACTTACTGACAAAAAGCAAAAATAATCTATGGTAAATATTACTATATAGGAAAGATCGTTATGAAATGTGTAAATAAGCTTTAAGAAAATCTTATAAGTAATATATGTAATATCATTTATAAACGTATAATAAATCATGTAAGCACTGAGTATCCTACTAATGCTAAAACAATGCGTGTCATGTAAAGCCATATATGTGCTTAGATTTAAACAATAATGGCATGTAATGTTCCTCTCGCCAAACCATTTGAGTAAAACAGTGTTTGAAAATGGTTATAGTCCAGGACAAACTTTTGACCTTGGTTCTCTATAACCTTGGCAACTGAAACCAATTTGTTACACCCTCAAATCTGATTAGCAGCGGAATGTTTGAATATCCTAGTGCGTTACTTATGGATCAATAGCAGCACAAAGATCTGAGAACGACTACTAAAACGAGTCATTTTGAAAAAGATACATTTGGATTAAAACAAAATACTTGATTTGTTACATTAAAGCCCTTGGGCTGCAAATGTTCAACAATATTAAATAAAGACTCGGTTTATAAACAATTGTCCCCAAAATGTTAATAGACCCCCAAATCTTAAATGGTGACTCTTCAATTTAATAGACTTCCAATGAATCATCGCACCTCAGTGCCTATATTGACCTAAAAACATGCTTAAAACGTCAATCATAAAGTTGGTGAATTCATAGGTTTATGTAATCAATTGTTAGGCCGCAAGATTTCCAAGTGTATGATTAAGCAACAAATGGCAAACACATAAAAAGTAATTACGTTTGTCCCTAAGCTCATGACAACCGAGGCTCGACGTATAGTGAATGCAAATAAATTTGCCACAATTGTCCGTGTAGATGTGCTAACCCTAGGCAACATCCTAAATTGACAGGTATGGCGTTCGTGTTTTCTATGATAGCAAGTCACCCGAACGGGATTGTCAATCCTAAATAGATCTATTCATAACATTCGCGCTCACATAATGCAATTCCCAACTACATCTATGCAATTAACAATTCATGATGATGGACATAGTGGGTTATAGCTACTTAGGCAAACACGTAATCATAGTAAAAATTTAAAATTGTACACTTGCGTCCTATTTAAAAAAATTTGTAAAAACAAAAGAAAGCATGTTCTCTCTCACCCCAAGGATGTAAATCATTTAAATAATTGTAAAACATGGGGCTATAAACTCACCTTAGTAAATAGTCCTCTGAAAATGATAATAGATATCCAAGTATGAATCACACCGTCAAATACCTAAGTAAATACGGCCAGTCTTAGTCTACAAATTCAGGCTAAAGACTCAATGTATAAACTACAATAAATTGCTAGTTTATATATACTGTTATCACTTGTGTGGTGGTGTACGTGTTTAATGTATTTGAAATTGTTTGATGGCTCTTGGGAAGGTATACGATCTTACACATTCTTGACTATGCATAAATGTTATTAATAAATATTCTATTTATTAATATAGTAAGTTAATTCGGGTATTACCCGAATATAATTCGTCCGATATGTTAAGTGATTATGAAATCACTTTTGTTTATAAAATACCCTTAGGTTTTGTATAATTACTAAAACAGTCCCTAGGTTTATGAAATATATACTATTTTCATTTCAAACCCTTAAGTTTCCATAACTTTACTTTTAGTCCTCCAACTTTACACAATTTACATTTTAGGTCCTTACATGTTTTAAACAGCCCCTAGCATTTCAAATGTTACAAAAACAGTCCCTAACTATAAGGAATCCAATTTTTGACAGTTTTAGCCCCTCTAGTTTGTAATTTACACTTTTGGTCCCTTAACTTTACAAAAATCCATCGCATTTAAGTTCAATTAAGATTCTAAAAAGTGACATTAAGATTTTTATTAAGCTCCAATAAGCCATATAAGTTGTTCCAGCTTATAAATAAGCTCGGAAGAGCTTATTTTGGCTTAATGGACCTTATTAGGTCCGTTAAGGTCCAATAAGTGTTTTAAAGGTCCGTTTAAGTTTTAAAAAGCACTAAGGCATTCGTTAAGCTTATTTAAGCTAAATAAGTCAGTTTGGTTTATTAATAAGCTCGAATGAGCTTATTTTGGATTATTGGGCACGTTGGCCAACACCTTAACCCCGCAAGTTTTTGCAAATGGGCTCCTTAGATTATACAACTCACTTTCTAGACTCATGGAGCTTATTTGGGTCTCTTTTAAGCTGTTTTACCGTGTGGCTTATTTAATAAGCCGTTAAGCATCGGTAATGGGCATTTGGGCCCATTGCAAGCCCGTTAAGTGTTGTACGCATTTGGGCTTTATCCATTTGGGTCCTTTAGCATGTCATAGTATATAAAGCTTTCAAAAACTATTTAAAGCTCACAAATAAGCTACCAATCTTCATAGTGGCCTTATGCTCTCGGTGGTTCACGGTAATGGGCCGTTAAGCCCATTTTAGGTCCGTTTGGTTTTTAAAAGGTATAAAGGGTTTATATTGGTTGAAATAAGTTTGTAGGATTCTAAATAAGCTCATAGAGCTTATAATTAAGCTGTTTTGAGCTTATTAGGACTGTTGGGCCCATATTGGCTCGGCTAAATGACCAAAGGCCTTAATGGCTCGCTATCTTCTATATGTATTTTTAGATTTTCAAGTGAATCAAATAAGCACCCCTAGTCCTTAAATAAGCTCGTAGAGCTTATTCATAAGTCGTAGGCTATTGGACTCGCAAGGCCCAATAGAGTTTTAACTTATGCATGTTTGTTATATATGAGTTCAATAAGTTATCTTAGTTAAGCCAATAAGCTTGCATGAGCTTAAAAATAAGCTATGGATCTCGCCTGTGGGCTGTTGGGCCGGTTGGCCCAGGCCTTGAGCTTATGTGGGTCATACAAGGCCTGTTGTTTTCACTAGTAATTTATATGGTTCGAATATGGCCCTAGCGACCACGTTTTGTTTATTAGCTTACATATGTTATTCGTATCCCACATGCAAACGTTTACTAATGTCGCATGCATGTTCCCAAGCCCTAGTATTGCGTTTACAACAAGTGCTTACGTATAGAATTTGCGTGACCAAGTAAAATGAACCCATGACCACCATGATCCTTATTCGTGTATTTTAAATGATTACTTAAAGCTTAACTCGATATTTTATCACGTTTTATACATGTTTGCACCACACAAGGTCTCATATACTTAATACACGCGCGTAAACCATGCATGGGTCGAACCATGCATGTTCGTGCCCACGTTAACCTTGTTACACACAAGGGTACACGTGACTCTTTTCTAACTAGAGACAAGCTAACAAAAGTACTAGAATATAGATAGATAGGAGTTTAGTTCGACTTACAATAGCCTTAGGCTCTTGGTTTTGGATTGAGAAGCAAACCCGAATCGTATAATCCCCAAATCGTATAGGTATGATTGTATTTTCCTTCCAAGTCTAACCCAATGCCTTAGAATCCTTGTCTTGCGTAATGTGGTGTCGTGTTTGAGTGATGATTGGCTCAGGTTAATGCGTACCGAAGCAAAGAGGGGAAAAACGAAGTGTTCTTGGTCTAGAGAGAGTTTGTGAGTTTTAGAAAGGTGTTATGTGACAATGTAAGTGTGTATATATATACACATAAGCTAGTTAGTTTCCCTTAGTCCTAACCTAAACCGAAAACGAGCCATTATGAAGTGGATTTAAAAAAGGATTTCTAGTTTCATCAACCCAATGGGTTTCTTGCTAAACCACTTAAGTACAATATTTAATTAGAGGATATTTGTACAAGATTTAGCTAGATACTAGAAATCTTATGATTTATGTGTGTTGATGTTATTGCCATCGGCAAAACAACAAAGGGAGTCAAATGAGGTCTTTATCCATTATGTATTAGTTTAGTTAGGGGACCATTAAGTACTAGTAATTAATTAGTAGGAAAGATGTTACATGTACTTAGTGTAGATCATTTGGAAGATTTCTAGTTGCTTTGATCCCATAATTCGGCTCTAGTGGGTTGTGTATACAAAATTGATTTAATTTTTGTGTTAAGGTTGTAAAAGTGGGTATTGGTTTGAGTCTAGGTATTTCCGGGGTGTGTCCAAATGTATTTTATTGCGAAACGTAAACCTTTTACGTGACCAATAAAAATAATTTACGCCAAGTTAATAATTATCTTCTTAATAATTATATATTACTTGGTTGATGTAACCCTTAATTTATTTGATGACCGTTTACATTTAAATGTTTATTTCCTAGTCTAGACGGCGATTTAGCGACAAAAGCAAAATTAAAAGTAAACGCGTATCGGACCAAAATAAATAGTGACAAATAATAGGAGTCGTAAAATGACCTGAAATTGAGAAATGTTACAAATCACATGAGATTTTCATGGAATCTCCATGGTGATTATTTGGTGAATCCTCATGAGATTTACATTGAATCACAGAAATCCCATGTGATTTGTGTGGAATCTCATGTGATTCATATTGAAAAATCACATGCCTATTTTCTAATATGATGTAATTCTAATAACATTCTTATTACTTGTGTTTTTGTGAGAAAGGTATTACGAATTATAGAAGATGGTTCGGTGGTATGTTCTTGTAGAAATTTTCTCCGATACGGGTTTCTATGTCGACACATATTCTGTGTGTTCAAGAATCGTGATATTAATGTTATTCCAAAGCAATACATTTTGAGGCGTTGGACAAGGGACATAATACCCCCTCCCCCCCCCCAGGGGCCTGAGAAGACAAAGAAACAAATATGGGGGAAAAGTTTAACAATTGAAAGACTTACAAATGAGGCAAATTTTTTGGTAGACGATAGTTTATTCTTGTTGAGCAAAGATGAAGGAAAGATGGGCGCTTATGTAGAAAAATTGAAAATACTCTTGGATGAAGTGAAAGCTGATATGCCGAATCCCCCTTCAAGAAATACAGGAGATGTGATTGGTGGTATTTTTTCAATAACAAAACCCAATCAAATTGCTGTGCAAAATCCAACAAAGGCTGTGAACAAAGGAGAACATTTGAAGAAAGGAGAACGTTTAAAGAGTGAAAGAGAAAAAGCACTTAAAGTTGGAAAGAAAAAATTAAGGGTTTGTGGCTTTTGTAAAGAGAAGACAAATGAACATACCAAAACAACTTGTCCACTGAATCCAAAGGCAAAAAAAAGGAAGGCGACCCCAGTTATTGATGTTTAAACACTTTTTAGTAACATAAAAACAGAATAATTCTACGTACTTATAAGATCTTGTTCGAATACTTCTGGAATTATTCTTGTTTCATATTTGAATTCTTTTAGTTACTTAAATATTTGAATAAATCATGTATTTCACCAAAAGTATAACTGTAGTTAGACATGTGATTCACTATGGATCTCATCTGATTCACTCTGAATCTCATGAGATTCACTCTGAATCTCATGTGATTCACTCTGAATCTCATGTGATTCATGTTTGAAGGCAGTCTAACAATTACTTAAATATTTGAATAATTGTTCTTTACTTGAATTCTATGTTTACTTGTATATTTGTTACTAAAACACAACAAAAAAATTAATAAAAACTTGAACCAATGTGATTCTAGCTGAATCTCTGGTGATTCCAGATGAATCTCATGTGATTCTTCATATCAATCACATGTGATTCTCTATGAACTAATTATATTTTCATCCTGTGATTCAGTACCTATCTCTTGAGATAGGTACTGCTATAACTAAATAAAAAACAACATAAAATGATAGATTCCAAAAAACTGAACAAAACTAATATTATTATATCCACTAGTTAAAAAGTTCTACCATTCTCAGACTACTCCAGATTAGTTCTACCATAATCAGACTACCATAATCAGACTACTGAAACACAACAAAAGAAACAGAGTTACTGCAACACAACAAAGGTTCTATGATAATCAAAATACCAAAACTGCAACACAAGTTAGATGCAATCACGTTCCTCCCTTTTCTTGAATGCATCAATGATTATCGCCATCTTTTCAACAGGATCTGTTTTGTCAAACTCCTTTGCTAGTTCAAGCATCTTCCCGGCATGCACATTGATCTCATGCAACAATATCTTCGTGGCGAACTTAAATCTTAGTCGCCTCAGCATATCACGCTGTAACTGCGACTCCACAAGAAGCCCACAATCCAAATTTGAAGCAGGTCCACCATTAAAAGTTTCCATGTGGAGCATGGTGAAAATTCCACAATCATGAAAATTCTCCTTATCTTTACCAACAATAGGCTTCTTACCCTTCTCAGCTGGCTTATTCTTCAAAGCATCTGACGCCTTATCTGCAACTACATTAATGTTCGACATGAGTTAGAAATGAGACCAGACAGGAGACTTTATATTAAAAATCACATGAGATCAGACAGTATCTCATGTGATTCACTATGAATCACATGAGATCAGACAGGATCTTATGAGATTCAGAGAGAATCACATGAGATTCAGAGTGAATCACATAAGATTCAGATTGAAATCTCATTGGATTAACAGTGGAATCTCATGAGATTCAGAGTGAATAAGATGTGATTAAGAGTGAATCTCATTATTGTTAAATCACATGAGATTCAAAGTGAATCACATGAGATCACACAGGATCTCATGTGATTAACTCTAAATATAATGTGATTCATGTTTGAAGGCAGTCTAACCACATACCTGCAACTACATTAATGTTCGATGCCTTATCTGCAACAACAGACAACACATTCTCCTTAGCCACCTTATCTGCAACTACATTAATGTTGTCCTTAACCACATCAACCTTGTCTGCAACTACACTAGATGGCTTATCTGCAACTACACTAGACGCCTTAACACTCTTCTTTACAACCGGCACCTTAACTGAAACAACTACAGTAGTCGGCGCCTTATCTGCAATAACTGGCTTCTTAACAACGTCATCTTTATCTGCAACAACAGGCTTCTTAACCACATCATCCTTATCTGAAACAACCGTCTTCTTAATCACATCATCCTTATCTGCTACAACTGGATTCTTACCCAATTTAGTGTTATCTGCGACAACTACATCAATATACTTATTCACAACTTGCACACCAGTAATAGGATTAAATTCAGATGCCGGCTGTGCATTAACCACTTTAACAGCATGTTTGGTAGACGCGATCATATCCCTTGTAACCCACTTTTTCCTAGGAGAATCACTACCAATAACCTTTGATTTCTTAGGAGAAACACGACCAACCTGAGGCTTATCCTTAACACCTAACACAAAAACAAAAAAAATAAAAAAAATAAGCAAACTTTAATAAGCGGAAGAAACTGATAAGCAAAAAAATAATAAAAAGCTATGTGAATAAAGCAACAAACAAACTGATAATAAATGATAAATCACAAACTGATAACAAACAAAAAAACAGATAACAAACTGATAATAACCACTAAATAAGAAAAAACTATATGAATCACATGTTGAACACATTAGGAATTCATAGGAGATTCAAAGATATCCTTAGGAGGATGGCATGCTAGAGGGGTAACAAGCAAATTTCACCTAATTGTAACTAGTGCAACAACTGCAGCACCATTAGCAAAGTTCGTTGACAATGCGTGCAATATGTGCCTACTCAACAACCATGTAAACTCCACCACTCTTTTATTTACAACATTAGTTTTAGATTTTTCTAAGTGTACTATTCTTTATCATTACACTTGGATGGATTGTCACTTATTTATGGGCATGCTTTGTGATTTTTTACCTCGTTATGATACATTCAGTTATGTCCCCAGCTATTGTATTTTTTTTAAACGCAAAAGGATGCTAAGTGAGTAGGATGCAAATTGAGCAATTATAATTGTTGTAAGCAACTTTAATACTAAAAAATGACAGAAATTGCTTGTTCTATCATTTGCTTCAATGTCTGCCTTATGCTCTACTAGATTTATAGGTTTTCATTGTTGACATGGGCATGACATTCAATTGTATCTAGAGATCATTTCAATCCTTATCTAGATATCTAACAAATATTCACATATTGAAGAAAAAAAATATGTGACAAACTTATATAAGCCGAAAACAAAATGGCTGAAATTCTGACACACGGTCATAGGTTTAGTACAACACCCTTTTCTGGTAAATCAAATGTTACTCAATCCTAAAATAAGCACCAAATAAACAAAAGCGACTGAATAAGCAACATAAATTACTTGCAAATAAGGAACAAAAGTAGTCAACCAAAATATCAACAAACAAAATGATAACATAAAAAATAAGACACAAAACCTAAAAATACTAAATAAGCACCAAATAAAGCAAAAGCTACAAAATAAGCTACATCTATTGCTTATTATAAAAAAAAGTCAGAAAAATCAATCAACAAACAAAACAATAACATAAGTGATAAATAAATATAATAAAATAAAAACAAAAAAAATCATAAATAAGCACCAAAAAAAAAGCAAACATAAATGAAAGAATAAAAGAAATGTTATACAAACAAGCTTATATTCGATGCTTATTTGTCGGAAATCCAGCAGCGAAGAAGGATTTTGCGGGGCACATATCCTCCTTTAGATAGACTTATTTCTTCGCGTATGTCCATTTTCTAACATCGATTTTGATGAATTGTGAATGTAAAAATCAGTAGTTCTTTGATTTGGGTAACTATAGGAAATAAATTGAAATGAAGAGATAACAGTGTGTGTGGTGTGTTTTTGGTAACCGGTGAAATAAATGAGCGAGTAAAATTACCAAATGGCCCCCAAGTGGATAATTGTAGATTATTTAAGACCGTAGGTTAGATCCAAAACCACTATCATCCAACTGGCTGAACTGAGAGCCATTTGATCTTTTTTGGACCATGTTCCTACGGAACTTTTCTCATGAATAAACATGTTTTGGAAGATCTTGATTTCAAGACCAACAACAACCACATTGGTCTAAACTTATGGACCTACACGAAATCCTTGATATGAATCCACGTTCAAACATACGGACCTACCAATATATTTGAATTCTAACCAGGTTTGTAACTTGAGTTAAAATCGAATAAAATCCAACTATAGTTGAATAATTATAAAATCAATCCTTGAGGTAAAAAAACAAACTGGAATAGAAACCAAAAGTTCTTATAAGATGTCTAAGGGGTTACCATCGTCATCTTTTTCAAACATATTTCCATCATGACAACCAATGCACATATTCAAACAAAGTTCTATCAACCTGAAACTTGCAAAAAGAAGTAAAAGAATGTTTAATAGGCACCTTATAACGATGCCTTTAATACGCCGAGGAGGAAAATTCATCACTTGATTTATTAATAGAGGTGGCAAATCTTGCCCATATGGTAATTCATGGGCTCTTTTAGGCACCTTTTTAAAAAGTAGGGATCACTTTTTGCCCATCAATTATTGTTAAATGGGCGCTTATGGGCGCATGCAAAATATTAAATGGGCGCTTATGGGCGCATGCAAAATATTAAATGCGCGCTTATGGGCGCATGAAAAAGATTAAATGGGATACCGGTCGGATCTTCTTTATTTAATAAGATTTGGTCTTTTTTTTACGATTTCGCCCGTTTTTTACGATTTCGTACTTTTTTTACGATTTCGTCAATTTTTTACGATTTCGTCTGTTTTTTTACGATTTCATCAGTTTTTTTAAGATTTTGTCAGTTTTTTTACGTTTTCGCACGTTTTTTACGATTTCGTTTGTTTTTTTACGATTTCGTCAGTTTTTTTACGACTTCGTCAGTTTTTTACGATTTCGTCAGTTTTTTTACGATTTCATCTGTTTTTTTTACGTTTTGCCGCACAGTTTTTTACGATTTCGTCCGGGTTTTTTTATACGTTCCGCCTATTTTTTTTACTTTTATCGTCCAATTTTTTACGATTTCATCGATTTTTTTACATTTTCGTCCGTTTTTGTCTAATTTTGTACGTTTTTGTCTGTTATTTTTACGTTTTAGTACTATTTTCCCATTTTCTTATGTTCGAAAACGGACAAAATCCTAGGAAAACGCACGAAATCGTATGAAAACGTAAAAAACCGAAGAAAACGTAAAAGACGTACGAAAACGTTAAAAAAGTCCAAAAACGTAATAACGTACGCAAACGTAAAAAACAGAAAAAACGTACGAAAGCGAACATTGTATGAAAAAGGGCGAAAATGTAAAAGAACGGACGAAAACGTAAAAAAACAGACGAAAACGTAAAAAACAGACGAAATCGTACGAAAAAGGGCGAAAACGTAAAAAAACGTAAAAAATGGGCGAAAACGAAAAAACAAACGAAATCGTAAAAAATAGACGAAAATGTAAAAAACGTACGAAAACGTAAAAATCTGACGAAATCGTTAAAAAAACTGACGAAATCGTAAAAAACGGACGAAATCGTAAAAAACCAGACGAAAACGTAAAAAACCAAACGAAAACGTAAAATGACGTACGAAAACGTAAAAAAACTGACGAAATCGTAAAAAACTGACGAAATCGTAAAAAAACTGACGAAATCGTAAAAAAAAGACGGAATCGTAAATGAAGGGCGAAATCGTAAAAAAAAAAAAAACAACAAAATGTAAAAAAAAAAAACGGACGAAATCGTTAAAAACGGACGAAAACGTAAAAAACAGACGAAAACGTAAAAAAACTGATGAAATCGTAAAAAAACTAACGAAATCGTAAAAAAACGGGCGAAAACGTAAAAATCGGACGAAAACATAAAAACGGACGAAAACGTAAAAAACGTACAAAACCGTAAAAAACTGGCGAAATCGTAAAAAACGGGCGTAATCGTAAAAAAACTGAAGAAATCGTAAAAAAAGTGACGAAATCATAAAAAAAAGTGACGAAATCGTAAAACAAGTGATGGAATCGTAAAAAAACTGACGAAATCATAAAAAACGGACGGAATCGTAAAAAAAGGCCGAAATCGTAAAAAAACAGACGAAAATGTAAAAAAAAAGAAATCGTTAAAAACGGACGAAAATGTAAAAAACAGACGAAAACGTAAAAAAACTGATGAAATCGTAAAAAAACTAACGAAATCGTAAAAAAACGGGCGAAAACGTAAAAATCGGACGAAAACATAAAAACGGACGAAAATGTACAAAACCGTAAAAAACTAGCGAAATCGTAAAGAACGGGCGTAATCGTAAAAAAACTGACGAAATCGTAAAAAAACAGACGAAAACATAAAAAAAATATTAAATAAATAAGATTCGCCAAGTAGTCCATTTATCTAATTAGTGTCCGTTTTGGCCCGAGCCCGTTTTAGCCCGCACCCGTTTTAGCCCGGTGCCCGTGCCCGTCCGACCCGCCCGTTTTGCCGCCTCTTGATTATAACTGTTGGGAGTCACATTCATCTTCTTTATCTTCATGTCATGTACCAGTTGTTACTTCATGCGCCACTGCTTTGAACTTGATCCTGTCAAGTTTAACTTTTAAAACTAAGAAATATGCAACTAAACTCTTGGAACAAACAGAAACGATTAATAATATCATTCAACATATACAGTCTGGTGAGAGTAAGCCAGTTGAGTTCTTCTCGGAGACGCTCTCTCTTTCGCCCTCTTGCAAGTATCGATCATAGTTTATTTAAAACGAATTTGTGAATTAAGTGATTATTTTCTTACACAACGCTTCTGAACAAATTAACTAATTTTGGGTACCTATCCTTAATGTATACATGATCTAGGAAAGATTTTAGATAGTGCAAGCCAGTGATGATTGGATCCATACTCTATTTTGAAATCGAGAGGAGAATGCTTATTGTCAAGTACTCATGGGCTTTTCTACAATTATAACTGTCGGTGTTACATGATTATGTAGATACATAATTGATTGATATAAAGAATAACGTACCTGCATTAATTTATAACATTGTGGAACTATCGATTCATATGATTACAAGCAGTCAATACTCCATGTACTAAACTCCTAGTTTGATCAATGCTAATAGGATTGGGAATCAGGTAGTGAATGACTGTACGAGCAAAAAAATAACATGAATCCCCATGTAGGTTGCCTCTCATCCTCCCCCTTATTCCTCGAGCCAAATACTTTCATGGTGACTCCTACATAATGGATTTGATACGCAAACCAAAACCTTTGTGTAGCCAAAGAGAATGGACAGAATCCTATCATAAGGGGAGTAATAACATAACCAACAAAATTTGTTTGTTTATAATACGAATAAATGGAATCATATGTATACACTTGATTGACCCGGAGCATCAATGCAAAATACTTAGCAACAAGAAACTGTAGCAGCAGGGCGACTTTAGAGATCATGTGAGCAGGAGCTCTATTCCTTTCTAGCCTTTTCAGGTTCCCGCCATATCTTATTATCTCTACCTGATTAAATGGGTAAGGGAGAAATATCTAAGAAAAGAAAAGTTCAAAGACCTCAAAAATGCTTTGTTCAGAAACTTACCTAATGTTGTGGTGAAAAACTTGATATGAAATTGTCTTAAAGCATTTTGTCATTTGTACTGAACATTATGCTCAAAACCTTAAGAAAAACACACATAAAATGATAGAAATAAGCCCTTTACTCCCTTCATAACAAAAATTCTTATGTTTTCCTTTTCAATTTTTCGAAGGGGTGTTATATTACGTCCAAGAAATGAAGTGAGAAACTTGCCTCACTCTGAGCGGAAGTATC
Organism: Tanacetum coccineum; assembly: GCA_026074375.1. Lineage (NCBI taxonomy): Eukaryota > Viridiplantae > Streptophyta > Magnoliopsida > Asterales > Asteraceae > Tanacetum > Tanacetum coccineum. The sequence goes on along the minus strand of BQNB010065944.1, from coordinate 5,644 downwards.
CATCATCACATATGGTCTAACTGGAGGCGGTGGTACTGGAAGGACTTGCAAGATTATCCAATATGAGTAACATAGTTATTGGGAAAGCGAGTTTTTACCTTTTTGATCTATACACACAATGCATAACCACTGGACGGAATTTCCTTCAAGGTTGCTCCAAGATGCAACTTTTCCAGAAAGCCAGCTTAGTCCTTTGAGTTGCCTGGTAATAATGAGACACTTGAAGAATGACTTCTCGTCTATTTGGTTTTAGCCAAGTGCAAACTGCGTAGCTAAAATAGATAACACCTTACAAGTGCCTTAACAAATCCATTATACCGTCACTACAAAGTTAGAGAAGTGGAAAATGAAACATTTGACACTACCACTAAAAGCTACTGATTCGATCCCAACTACAACTGTTCTTATGACATTACAATTCAAAAGCATTCAACATCATAAAAGTCTCGAAACTTTGCTCTTTATGTCATTTTCTTCAATATGAAATCATTATCTAGGAAAGTGACATTCATAGGCTTTGCTCTGCAACGGTACAATTGTACGATGGTAATTGTATAAAAACGGAGCTATAACGAATAAAATACGACATTTACGGGTTTTACGACAACAAATACGATTTAAATAAAACTTACGTCTGATGTGAACAGTAAAAGTTACTGTTCACCAGAGGGTCAAAATACGGAAAATGTCAAATTATGATAACTCGTCTTAATACGAAAAGATGGGCATAAGAAACGCAAGAAACGGATTAGAAACGTGAAAGTTATGACGATTTTACCAAAAGTATGTTTATAAACATTTTAATTTTATAAACATGTTTTCACTTAAACATTTAGATGGTGATTAGCTATATAGACTTATGCATGGTAGGAGTACTTAATGTGATTAGTACTTATACGACCTTAATTTAATTAGGTTGCATTTGATCAATTCGCGTGGCGCATTATTTGTGATATACTTGGCATTACTCACTCAAGGTGAGTTCATAGCCCCACGTTTTACATGCTTTTGTTTTATAAAGTTTTTGGGGTGAAAAACATGCAATGCTTTACAATTGGACACAAGTGGTTAAGTTTCATGTTATGATTACGTGTTGCCTAAGTAGCGATAACCCATATCTGAGCCCATTATCATGAACTGTCAATTACTGGACTGTGAGCGCGAATGTTATGAATAGATCTATTGGGTTTGACAACCCCGTTCGGGTGATTAGCTATCACTGGACAAATGAACGTATACCATGTCGAATATAGGATGTTGCGGGTTAGAACATCACCACGGGCAATGTAGGCCATTAACTTGGTATTCATACACGTCAAGCTTCAGTGTCATGAGCTTAGAGCAACGTAATTACATTTATATGATGTCTGCATCTGTTGCATTATCATACACTTGGGAAATCTTGTGGTCCTACAATATATGATTTATCAAACCTATGAATTCACCAACATTATTGTTGACGTTTTAAAGCAATGTTTTTAGGGGATCAGTAAGCATGAGGTGCAAGGGATACATTGGTGGTTTTGATTGGGATATCATGCATTAAAGATTTTGTCGCATTACATTTTGTATAACTGTATGGGCTAGAAATCTTTGTACTTTGAACAAGTGGACAAGTGAAGCTTCGGCTTATGTAACAAATACTTTGTTAAATCCAATGTATCAGTTTTTAAACGACTTTTTGGTCGTTCTATATACATCTTGTGTTATTGATCTATGAAGTAACACGCCCCGGACCCTTATTCCGCTGCGACCCAATTTGGGGGTGTTACAGATTGGTATCAAGAGCCAAGGTTATAGAGAACCAGGTCAAATGTTTTTGCTGGACTATAACCGTTTTCAAAAGTTGTTTTTATAACAAAGGGGTTTACACGGGACATACATATGTGCATACATTCATGCATACACTACTTGTTGCATTAGTTGGTTGGACTAGATGCATTCATAATTGATATACATGTTATGATATAAATGTATATTACTATAAGAGTCTTATATTAAATACTAATATAAGCTATTTTGAATTTTCAGATTCAGTCATGTCAGATTCGGATGAATCGGGGGTTACAATGGCTGGATTGAAGGTGAGGGTTGGTGGAGTAATAGGATCAGTTGATAATCATCAAGGTTAATCGCAGAAATTCTGGCACAGTTCAGCAAAGAATTTGGCTCAATTACGTGGAATTAGATTTACGAGCGGTTTTCTATGTCTGATAAGGTGGGGGAAATGGTGATACAGATGGACAAAAATAAGTATTCTAGAGTAGGACGTCTCTTGTGGTACACCTGAGGGAGTGTGTCAGGGAGTCTGGGACTGTTGGCCCCCCCCCCCCCCCCCCCCCCCCCCCCCCCCCCCCCCCCCCCCCCCCCCCCCCCCCCCCCCCCCCCCCCCCCCCCCCGTCTGGGTACCGATGTGTAGTGTAATCGGTGTGTCTCAATTCATTCGAGTCTTGACATGTCGCTTGAGTCAGAAAATATGAAATAAGGATTAAGTATATTTCAAAATTTACGCGTTAGTTTAGCCTATTTTATTGCACATCGTTAACAAAGCCCATATTAAGTATATGTAAGATGGTTAATACATCATGTAGAAAGCCCGTAGATATTAAGTTAGTGTATCTCTCAGTTTGTGTCCATGTCACATTATTGCCTTCATTTTATTTAATGCACTCCTTTGATTGTCGATTCCTTTGTGCCCTATTTTAAGAAACCAGCAATGACAGACAATAGAAGCATAATAAGCATGTTAAGCAGATAAGTAGTTATAGTATAGTGCTACCTAATGCATCCTAGTTCTCTATAGCTCAGGGCTCTGATACCAATCTGTCACACCCCCAAAATATCAGAGTATAATGGCAACCGAGGGAGTGTGACTTCATGATTATCATACTTCTAAGCAATACAGAACGACCTCTATATGAGACGTTTTAAGAAAACAGATCACTTAAATTAGGAAATAATAAATTGTTTAGACATTCAGCGGAAGCATAAAATAGACAATACAAACAATGTTTAAATAGTAACATCGTGACTTCAGATAACAAAATAGAAAATAAATTGCAATGCATGAGACCTTCATTATGCATCTTTGTTCTTAATACCTGAGAAAACATTGCTAAGTGTTTCAACATAAATTGGTGGTTCATTAGGTTTGTTTTTAAAGCAGAAATGTAGTGTTTATGAATCACAAGATTTCACCGCTTATGTGCAATATAATAGATACAAAGTCATATAAATTGCATTACTATTGCCTAAGCTCATGACACCGAAGCGTTAACATATACCAACAATAAATAAATGCCTATGTAGGTGTCTAACCCGGGACACCCGTAATCTGACTCAAATGAAACTGTGTTTGCTTGACTAATGTCAGTCCAAGACAACAGGATTGTCAATTCCCGATAGATGCAATCTCTAGTAACATTCGCGCTCACACAGATTGACGGTTCATGATAAATCGGGCAATTAGCAACTTGGGTTAAATCGGGACTTAGACCAATCAGTAATGAGTAATTGTACTTGTATTCACACGTTTGAAATAAGCAATGTTCTCACCCCAAAAGATGATTTAAAACAGTAGAGTAGGGGCTATGAAAACTCACCTAGTTGGTTAATCATCTGTAACTGAATATGGTTCAATGTACGTCAAAAGTAACGCAGTCAAAACACCTATTAATTATGGATTTAGAGTCTGGATGTTTTCATTCTAACAATTACTTAACGTAGTCTGGAAGATGGCTTATGCAAATGTTCTCAAAATTGTGATTGTGTTTATGAGTTAACGTTTTACGCTTTCAAGGTGTTGATTAATTTGTGTATTTATCGAATTTATATATCACGGTTCGCTCAACTCGCTTAAGTCTCTTATTGAAATATATTATATATATTTTATATTATATATTATATTTTATATATATATTATTTATCTATTATTATATATATATTTTCAATCCCTTGACTTTATCCTTATAGTTATATGTTAATACATATTTTATATTTCTTTTATTCTCATAACTTTCTATATTTAAACCCGAATAGTCTTAAAATATTTTTAGCGTTGAACACGTTTTTATAAGCCGTGTTAAATTTATTTTGATGCTCTTTTAATACTTTGTTCGTGGATACAAATTTGTTTAATTTCCATAGGAAAATATTATTTAGATTTCTTCGCTTAACGCACAAATCATTTGCTTAAAAAAAGTTTCCAACCCATTAGGATTCGGTTGGAACGTTTTCGAGAGCTCAAAAACATGCAAGTTCTCCATACTTTTTCACGTCAATAGAAAATTTATAAGTTGAAATATATACTAGTTTTTTAATCTATCATGTGTATTCCTTTTACTAAACCCCACATGGCTACTAACTCTTTTCCTTTTTTCGGATTTATGTCGCCTAATAGTGGGTTATACCCACTTGCCTAGTGTTTTCTCTTTCACAATGCAACCTATCCTGTGTTTAAATATATGTCACGTGTCTATGGTTTACTTCTTCTCTTGTTTCCCTTTGGTTGCCCAACAGACGCACAACAGTGAGTGCAATACTCACTGTTTTCTTTTTCTTCTTGCTGCCTAACTGACGCAACCATGCATGTATCAGTTTTTATATATATACTTTGAACATGAACATGACTTGTGTGATTAACCATTGGATGGCTAAATTTCAAGACACCAACGACCTCTTGTTTCATGCAAAAACACAGCCATAACAGCAGGTATTAACTCGTCATTAGTCGCTTGCTAACATGCGACACAAGTAAAGGTTTTTGTTTTGAAATGATACGCACGGAGTGCTCTTTCTTGCAATGTAAATGACGCACTCTCAGCAAGCAAGGCTCTGATGTGGTACGCACCCATAGTAAGCAACACTCGGCTGTGGTTTGGCTTGGGTTTCGTAGACATGCCTATGTTACACGTCGAGAGTTCCATATGAGGGTTTCCTCATATTTCATGCGAAGCCCTAGGGTTTGTTAACCTCTTACAAGCCAAACGTTGGTCACGGTATACTTAAGGTTCTTACAATATTTCTGGTCTCGATACTAATCTTCTACGCGGAAGGTGTAGTCTATAAATTTGGTTTTAGTTGTTATTTTATGTGTGTGGCGAGGGCTCTTGTATGCGTGCGTAAGCACAGGGTATGCGTGCATTATATGTGTCATACATAGCCTAAGCAAGGCCGAGGCCTTTGGTCGGCTTACCAAGGTTTGTGTGGCTTTTACAAGGTCTGTTACAGGTTGTTACTTCATGCACATCAGGTCGTTATTTTATGCGTGCAAACCCTAGTGGTTTGCTATTCGTTTTTAACGCATACATCGTTTACCAGTTCACTATACGTTAGCAGGTTATGAAATGTCATGACTACCTTTTGCATGCGCACATATGTCTAGTCACACATGGGTTTTACGTCGCGTTTTAGTCAACCAAGGTTGAGGCTTTAGCCAAGACTAAATGTGTTTTGGTTTAGGTCGTGTGTTATGCTACAAGAAAATGATGCAGTTACTACGAGGTGACTTACCCAATACGAGCTTTCCAAGTGACGATGAGGATAAGTGGTGACGAGAAATGGGTCGACCTCCCTTGGCTTCCACCCGTTCCAACCCGACGTCTTAAGCTCACGAATGCAATAAAATGAAAACCTAACTCACACT
>BQNB010065943.1:0-32000 GCA_026074375.1 Tanacetum coccineum | reverse complement strand
GGATACATTTTCAAAACATCTCTAAAGTCTACTTGAGGACAAATAGGATTCAAGTGGGGGATATTTGATGACATCAAATAACTTCTATTTTATAGCATCATTTATCCCGTATAAATTACCCATTTTATATAATTATTGCAAGAATTGGTACTTAATTGCTTATATTTATTATTTGCAGTAATTATGGAGTACTTTGTGAAGTTTATGTAAAAGGCATGCATTTTGGAGCATAAATGAAGAGTTCGAGAAAGTCTACTAAACTGACAACCAATACGCCGTATTATTCTAAACCTATACGACGTATTCAAGACTTGACAAACTAAAAGACCATTGTCTGACTTTGAAGAATACGTCGTATCCACATCAACGATACGCCATATACGAAGAAGAACCAACTGATTTTATATCAATACACCGTATCCATCAAGAAGATACGGCGTATCCGTGCCTGCACTTCACAGATAACCACGATCAACAATCAAAGATCTTACAATTAATAAAAATCGTAGTCATTACTCCAAGATATCCCCTATATGGAAAGTTGAATGACATTTAATGGTGATTGATGGAAGTGACATGCAAAATTAAATGACAATTTATGGTCATTAATGATAATTGGTGAAATAATATTAACTAGCCATTAATGGGAAATTAATACTGACCAGTTTTCTTCCATCCATTCCCCTATAAATAGAAGACCCAAAATCCAGACTCTATAAATACCAATCCCTAAACTCAGTTTTAGGTGTGCAAGTGAAGCCCTAAACCACCAAGTCGGCTATCAGACGATTAGAAGAGCAAAGAAGGTCAGAAAAGAGCCTCAAGATCATAGGAAAACTCTTGTAATCTTCGCACAACCGAATACGTGTTCGATTAAGGTTTCTTTATTTTAATCGTTCTTATATCAAACAGTGTGTATTTTTACAATGACTATCGGCTGATACCTTTAGGTATCATCCATGTTTATGAAGATTTAATGTTTGGTTTGTTTATCTCAATTGTCTTAATTTATCGTTGGTTGTTGTTTATGTTTATCAATTTATACTTGTTTACGTGCTTTCGTATGTGAACTATCATTCAGCTGGGTCTAGTCCTACATATTTAATGCGCTGCAACTTTGGTGTTGTACGTAGGCTAAGAGTCCGAGATAGCTCTCCATATCTATAAGTAAGTGGGTAAAGTCCTGATGGGCTAGGGTTTAATAAGATCCCATTATTAATCACCTAAGGTAAATTATAATCAACAAAAAGGATGCTTTATGCAAGCACATTAATTGTGACAGGATTGTTCGTGTCTAGGTCTTAGGATGAAGTACCGCCTAAGTCTTAAGAATGATATGCCGCTTCGAGATAAGATATCATTGCACTAATAAACAAACCTGTGTTTTATCGGATTATTCATGGTTGATATGTTTTCTTTGGATTTTGTATTTGACGCTTTGATCGTTTGATATCATCTTGTGTGTGTTTATTGATTTATTTGTCCTCAAATCCTTAGTTTAGATAACCAAAAACTCATGCCAGCCTTTAGGCTGAAACCATCCTTGTCATACTTAGGTTTTGGCATAATTAGATAACTAAATACTGATAAATTATATATTAACGCTCTCGCTCTTAGTGATCGACACCCTACTTACCAACGAAGCTACATCATGACCGGGTACATTGCTAGTTAGAGTGTTGTTTTTAGGTATAGTCGGCATAAAATAAATTGTAAAACTTGATACATAAATAACACCAACACGACGACACATCAATTACTAAGAGTGAGAGCGTCAAATTCTTAATTATTAGTATTTTAATTATCTAAGTTAGTACTAAATTAATCTAATTTATGTTAAACCTAAGCTAATGATAAAAGGGGGTTTTAGTCTGAGAGACTGGCTCGAGTTTAGGTTATCTAATCTAGGGTTTTGATGACAAGTAAAACAATAAACACACACAAAAAGATAAACAAATGATATAGGAGCGGTCAAGAACTAATGTAAGGAAAACATATCAACCATGAATAATCCGATAAAACGCATGTTTATTTATTTAGTGCAATGAGTGCTTTTTCTCGAGGGGCCATTATCATTTCCTATATTTAGCGGGTGGTTATCTTCTTCCTAAAACTCTAGTCACGCTTTAATTCTGTGACAATTAAATGCAATCCGCATATTAAGCATTCTTTTAGGTGAATTATAATCTATCTTATTAGATTAATAATGGTGATCTTATTAAACCCTAGCTCATTGAGACTTTACCCACTTACTACTTAACGGTTCTTTATATACTAGTAGTCTACTGTCTGAGTCTTTACCAAGGGAAGCAGAACGTTATACTAGGTCACTTTATAAAACAACTTATTCCCTTAAACCAATGGTAAAGATAGGTCAATATTTGTGATCCTATGATTCTAGATATACAAATCACAGATATGGAGAACTATCCTAGACTCTTAGCCTACGCCCAAACAACACCTAAGTTGCAGCGCATTAAATATGTAGGACTAGATCCAGTTGAATGATAGGTCGCATACTTAAGCACGTTAAAGGGTATAAGTTGATAAACATAATCAACAATCAATGATAAATTAAGCAATCGATATAAACAAACCAAACATTAAACCTTCATAAACATGGCTGATACCTAAAGGTATCAGCCGATAGTCATTGTAAAAATACACACGGTTTCATATATGAAAGATTAAAGAAAAGAAACCTTAACCGAACGCGTATTTGGTTGTGCGAAGATTATAAGAGCTTTCCTATGATCTTGAGGGTCTTTTCTAACCTTATATGCTCCTTTATTCGCCTGCTAGTCGACTTGGTGGTTTAGGGCTTCACTTGTATACCTAAAACTAAGTTTAGGGTTTTGTATTTATAGAGTCTGGAAATTGATCAATACGCTATAGTATCGAGCGATGTGGGATACGGCGTATTGGGGATTTCTTACAGTAGGGACCACAATTGATATCTTTTAGAATCTTCCAATGTTTGACCTTCGATATGGCGTATTAAGTCTTCAGGATACGGCATATTAGGTCTTTAATCATTCGTGGTTATTTGTGAAGTGTAGGCACGGATATGCCTTATCTTCTAAATGGATACAACGTATTGAGGTAAAACCTATTGGTTCTTCTTTGTTGACCAAAGTATTATATATGGTGTATCGTTGATGTGGATACGGCGTATTCTTCAAAGTCAGGCAATGGTCTTTTAATTCATCAAAGTCTTGGATACGTCTTATAGGTCTAGAATAATATGGCGTATTGGCTGTTAGATCAGTAGACTTTCTCAAACTCTTCGTTTAAGCTCTAAAATGCGTGTCTTTTAGCTAATCTTCACAAAGTACTCTATATTACTGCAAATCTCAAATATAAATGATTTAGTACTAATTCTTTGTAATAGTTATACAAAATGGGTAATTTACATGGGATAAATGATGCTATAAAAGTGACGCTATTTGATGTCATCAACCACTTTGTAGTCAAGTGATTTTCTAGGATTAAAGGCCATTCTCAATACAACGGATGCATGAAAATGTGAATCGTCATGCGAGTTTTTTTGTTGCAGAAGCCTTTTAAACAAATTAGTGCATGGATTATGTACCTAATCAAAAGCAAGCAAAGTCGAACCACTACCCAGAAGCAAACCGGGCAAGATTGCAAGATCTTAACATTATCAACTTCTTCAGTGGAGCCAAGAGTGAAGGAGTTATCCATAGCGGATTTTCTTTACTCAAGTTTGGAATCTAACGACACAAAATAACATTCAAATAAAGATCTACGGTGATTAACAAAAAGACCAGCAGGAGGGTCAAGGTTAGGGATTTTGCTACGAATAAGGGTGAAAACAGGAGAAGTGACAATTCTTGGCCATTGTTTTGATACGGTTTTAAAGAGATGGATACATAGAATAGGTAATCGGATTAATATTTCAGTCAAAAGATCGTCGTTTGTAAGGACTAGATGTGGTTGTGCAAAGTTTTCTTGAGCACGTGTGCTATGATTTTGTGACATCATCTCCGATATGTAGTATTTTTGAAGTTGTTGCAAGAATTATTAAAATGGAATATAAATAGTGAGTTAAAGCACTTTGGGAACACACAAAATCGGGTGGGAAAAGCACTATGGGAACACACAAAATCCGAGACATCATTAAATAGGGAATACAAGAGGAAAAGCTAAGACCAAAATTGCAATGACGAAATTTGCAATTAAAGTATTTTTCTAGTAGGGTAAATTTTAAAGTCAAATGCCACTTACCCAAGTCAAAATTAACAATTAAAACAATCACCGTTCGTCGCTCATCCTTTATAGACATTGAACTGGTATTATTTTGGACACCACCCCAATTGACTTGTAAAAGTTAAACTTATCAAAACATATTACTTCAACATTTAAAATTATACTATGCTGAATAAGGTTTCACCATAGTAGTTCATAAGTAGTTATTAGTGGACATAAGATACATAAGTGATGACATCAAATAATGTCACATTATTAGCATCATTTATCCCAGTATTTTGCTCGTTTTATTTTATTTTATATATGAATTGTACTTAAATTGCTTATATTTAGGAATTGCAGTGTATTAGGATGTATTTTCTTTTAAAGAAATTATTTAACAAGTTTTAAATTTATAAAAACTCATTCACCGTTGTCTACACGTACTAACGGGCAAAGAACCCGGTCGTATATAATGTAGGCTTGGTAAATCCGAGGTCGTCCCAAGAAATAAGTTTAGATTAGTTATAATTTGAAAATGTGTGATAAGGTTCGTGCTAGCCCATCATAGGATATGTTTTATCAATTAACGTTATACGCAGCGGGAAATTAAAGAACAATAAGTTATTAAACAGGTTTTTAACGAACGTTCTTGCCTCAAATATTATGAGTACGTTAAACTAAATGTAACATGGATCTTTGATCCTTGAGGCTATTAATACATATAGACGACTATAAACACGTCTATAATAACTAACTACTAATCTATTACATAAACTAACACTATTTGTGACTCTCATTGGAGAGATCTAATATGATGGATAATCTTATACTATTCACACCTACCTCTCTTTTTACTAGAGAGGCTTGGGTTTACAGAAATACCCTTAGTCAAAAACATATCATAATGTTGATTTTGTATCTTCCATTCACCATTATGTTTTAGTCAGTCCAACTTATCTATTAATGTTGATTTTGTTAACTTCCAATCACATTAATTGTTTTAGTCAAAGTCCAACATATATATAAGTTTCCTTTTGTAGCATTTATCTTAATATAAGCATATTTAGGTTTTGTATATCATTCAAATCTCAGATCCAATGTCGCGTGTTTAAAATGGTTTGATAGTTGAGAATTAGTCAGGAAAAATGCATAAAAGTAAATTGAGAATAAGACTATAAGGAGAAAAGCGTGCTAACCTAGTTATTTCATTACTACTGTTTATGACATGTTTCCTAGTGCAAAGTCTAAGTATCGTTTCATTAGTGTTCTAATATCAACATATCCGAATTGAATTCAATGGTCTGTCTATACTTCCATGGATCTATTTCTCAAAAGCCTCGATGTTAAGGTTTCCTGGTTGTAGCTATTCAAGTACCAACCGGTCGAAAGACTTGTTTTAACGAAAATAGGTTATTAGCCCTCTCTGAAAGAGTTCTGTAGTTTTTAAAGTATTTAGAATAATTAAGGTGGTACCTTGGTAATCATAAGTTAGTCAGTTTGCCTTAGTAAAGGGATAACTGGATCAAAATGTAACACCCCCAAATTGGGTCACTGCGGGAATAAGGGGCCGGGGCGTGTTACTTTCTTAGATCATCACAACACATGATAATATAAGAACGACCAAAAATTCGTTTAAAACTGATGCATTGGATTTAATAAAGTAAGTGTTACAAAAGCCTGAAGCTTTACTTGTTTACTTGTTATTATTACAAAGATTTTCCAGCCCATAACAGATACACAAAATGTAATGCGACTAAATCTTTAATGCATGCCTCATACACATATATATCACCAATGTATCGTTCGCACCTCGTGCTCTTAATGACCTGAAAAACATTGCTTTAAAAACGTCAACATAAAGTTGGGTTGGAATTTCATAGGTTATGTAAATGTCTATGCAGGACGCAAGACTTCCAGTGATAATGCAACGGATGCTGACATCACAAAATGCAATTAGTTTACTAAAGCTCATGATACTGAGCTCGACATTATTGAATAAATATATAAATATTGCCTACATCTGCGTGATGATGTTCTACTGTAACTCCTGTATCTGACATGACATACGTTCGTTTCCAGTGATAGCTAGTCACCCGAACGGGGAGGTCAATCCCAAATAGATCTATCTATAATCATTCGCGCTCACATTCCAGTAATTGACAGTTCATGATTCATGGGCATAGTGGGTTATCGCTACTTAGGCAAAACGTAATCATGATAAAATGTACACTTGCGTCCAATTTGTAAAACATGCATATGTTTCTCACCCCAAAAACTTGTAATTTAATAATTGTAAAACATGGGGCTATGAACTCACCTCGAGTGAGTAAATTGATAACAAAATATCCCAAGTAAAAACGCGTCACGCTAACGCTCGAATGCAACCTAGTTAATATAGGTCGAATCAGTAATCAAGTATGTTGCCTAACAACAACTGTATATAATCCTATATAGTTCTTATCGTACTATCGTTCGGGGCTATCAAAACTTGAAAGGGTCATGGACATGACGTACAGAGAGTTTAGGACATTTAATCGTAATCCTCAACAACTCGTCATTACGCCATCGGAAGATGCCTCAGTATGAAATTTCCTAGTAATTATAGCACTTTGTAACTAATAACAGTATTATATATATATAATTATATTATATATATATATATAATATAATTATTACTATACTTATTATATGTCTATATCACCCCATCTATTTGTATTAAGTGTAATCGTCATTATAAAGTAAAAAGTTTATATTACGCCTTAGTAAAAAATGGACATAACTTTGTCATTTTAAGCCGTTCTCGCGTTTCTTACTCGCCCACGCTTTCGTATTAAGACGAGTGATCATAAAATTCAATTTAGGTTTTTGTGATTCGTGATGAATAGTGTTTTTACTTGTTCACAACAGCTATAAAATTATTTTTTTACTTTTTATTATCGTAAAAACCGTTTTTGTCTATCTATTCGTTATAAGCACTCGTTTTTTAGCGATTCTTCGAACACGTTCTCGTAAATGAAAGTTTTATCAATTATGATTGTTTACAAAGTATAGTTTTGGCCATGAATAGTAACTTTTTATAAAAATTTGTTTAATAAAGTATTTAGCGTCGTGTAAACTGTAAATAGCATATCTTCATACTATTATTTTAATCCGTATTTTGAGTTTCTTATCATTTTGGAATCCTCATAAGATGTACTATCTTTATAAAAACAGTAATATGGGTGCTTTCAATGACTAACCAAAACAATAAAACTTTGAGGTTTTGTGCTTTAGATATGTTTTAAAGAATGATTTTGTACCATTTAGATTCAACACTTAGTTTCAACTTACTTTACAACATATTATATATTATGTATTACATTTAATAATTAATTAGTCATACTTTGTCATGTGAGTCAGATAACAAGATTAACATGTTATTTTACCATTTTCACTTGTAATTTATTAAGTAAATCTTTAAAACCTAATTTGTTCATAAACATGTTATACTTAACCAAGTGTGTACAAGAGTTATTACTCCATTCTTTATATCATATTAACATTCATATAATATATAAATAAGTGTACAAAATAATGATCATATGCAAAAATCCATTTCACATATTCAAAAGTACCCTAGATGGTGATTTAACTAAGTATAACATATGAACACATAAAATCTTAGTTATGAAATGATTAAGCTTTATATATAACCTTGTGTGGATGAGTAGAGAAAAGAAAACCAATCACACCCTTGTGATTTAAACTCTTGGCTTGAAAAATTAGTATGAAACCCTAATTTTTCCCAAGTAACCCTTTCTTTCTTTTCTTGATTCCTTCCTTGCAAATGGTTAACCAACTCTTGAAACCTTCTTAGAATACCTTAGATATGATGTGTGTATGCTTGTATAATGATAGAAAATCAAGCAATGGATTTAGTTTGGGGAGGGTTTTGAGCCGTGAGATGTAGAGAGACAAGAGAAAGAGTTTTGGTGATTTTTGTTAAGTGTTTATGAAAGTAAGAGTGCATGCATGCTATTTATAGTGAAAATATCTAACTAACCTAACCATGGTCACTTTCTAACCCTTGCACAAGGTTAATTAGTCAAGTGGTTCATGGTGTAAGAGTTGGTTCCCTATGATCTTTCTTAATTTAGATATTTTGAGCAAGTTGATAATTCTTGGTCCTATCTTGAAAATTTCGGCCACATATACATATATGTGATGTTATATTGATTATTTTGTGTATTGGGTATAATCGTGGGTATTCGTTTAAGCGTAGTTAGGTTTTGGTGCTTCCGGGAATGCCGAAACGCGTTTTATCGCGAAACGTAAGCATTTTACGTAGCCAATAAAAATAAGATGAACAATGTTATTAATTATCCTCATAATAATCATATAACACTTTCTTGATGTAAACATTTAATCGTTTAATGCCCGTTTACATTGAATGATCATTTTTAGTTTACGCGATTTAACTTAACGTTTACGGTTTAAGAGCAAACGCGTAAAACCCTAAAAATAAATTGTGAATTACATAATGTCATACAATGACCTAAAACACAAGGTGTTATAGTCTTCCCCCGTTAAATGAGCCTTGTCCTCAAGGCTTATCACACGGCACTTGACGACGGTGCAGTCTTGGTGAAGAGGTGTGGATATTTCTTCCTGAATTGATCTTCACGTTCCCATGTAAACTCAGGGCCCCGCCTAGAGTTCCATCGAACCTTGACAATTGGGACACGGCTTCGCCTCAATTGCTTGACTTCGTGATCCATGACTTCCACAGGCTCTTCAACAAAATGAAGCTTGTCATCCACTTGGAGTCCTTCCAACGGAACGACTAATGGATCGTCAGAATAACATTTCTTCAAGTTGGATACATGAAACGTATTGTGGACCCTGCTCAGCTCTTGAGGAAGCTCAAGTTGTAAGTTCAAGGCTCCAACCTTTTTCAAACACTTTGAAAGGTCCGGCATATCTGGGGTTTACTTCCCCGTTTGCAAAAGCGTACGACCCCTTTCCAAGGCGCAACCTTTAGCAACTTTATCTCAAATTGAAACTCCATCGGTTACGCGTTAAATCAGCTCGTAGCTGTTTGTCGACGCGAGCGGTTTGCAAGCCTTTGTTTAATCTGGGATGATCCTCTCGTTGTTTCTTGCACTAATTCTGGACCAGTGATGTTTGAACTTGTCAACTCGGCCCAACACACAGGTGAAGACACCTTTCGACCATAACAGTGCTTCTCAAAAACCGGTGCAGCCTTAATGCTAGATGATACTGTTATTGTATGAAAACTCGACTAATGGCAAATGTTTAACCCAACCATTTCCAAAGTCGATTACGCAAGCACGTAGCATATCCTTGAGAGTTTGGATGGTTCTCTCGCTTTGTCTGTCGGTTTGCGGATGATATGCAGTACTCATATCCAAACTTGTACCCAAAGCCTTCTGAAGTGACCTCCAGAAATTTGATGCGAACCGAGGGTCACGATCACAGATAATTGAAACAGGTTTTTCGATGCTTGTGATACCTCATTAAGGTACAATTCTTGCCAGTTTTCAAGGATCCGTTTCCCCTATTGGCATAAAATTGGCTGACTTTGTAAAGTTGGGTCAACGTTACAAATAGTGTCATATCCTTGTGACGACTTAGGAAGCTTCATGACAAAATCCATCGTGATGTTGTCCCACTTCCATTGAGGTATCTCGGGTTGTACTAACAAACCCGATGGTCTCTGATGTTCGGCCTTGACCTTAGCACAGGTCAAACATTTGCTAACATAGGTGGCGATGTTGGCTTTCATATTAGGCCACCAATATAGTTTCTTCATATCCTGGTACATCTTGTCAGAACCCGGATGAATAGAGTATTTAGACTTGTGGGACTCGTGCATGATCACAGTCCTTAAGTCGCCATAACATGGTAACCAACTCCTGCCATTTAAGCACATAGTTCCATCCGCACGTGGTTCCAACTTTTCCGTTCTAAGTTTCTCCGGATCTTTTGAATTCTCAACCAATATACCTCCAACATCCTCCTTCTTGATGTTCTCCGGCTTTCGTGCTTCAGTCTGAGCTTTCAAGATTTGTTTAGGAAGATCCAAGCCAATAGTCATCACTAAGGCCCGAACCCTTAGTGGTTCTCGTTCCTTCCTGCTCAGAGCATCAGCAACAACATTCGCCTTCCCTGGGTGATAACGAATTTCGCAATCGTAATCACTCAGCAACTCTAACCAGCGACGTTGCCTCATATTTAATTCCTTCTGATCAAGAATGTGTTGTAAACTTTTGTGATCAGTGAACACCGTGCACTTGGTTCCGTACAGATAGTGCCTCCAAATTTTTAGAGCGAACACTACTGCCCCAAGTTCTAAATCATGAGTCGTATAGTTCTTTTCATGAATTTTTAACTGGCGTGATGCATAAGAAATCACCTTTTCTCTTTGCATCAACACAGCGCCCAAACCCTTCTTTGAAGCATCGCAGTATGCGATGAAATCTTCGCTTCCCTCAGGTAAGGCCAGGATTGGTGCACTGCACAGCTTCTGCTTCAACAGTTGAAAAGCTGCTTCTTGTTTATCGCCCCAATCAAACTTGACACCTTTCTGGGTTAGTTTGGTCATTGTTTTGGCGATCTTTGAAAACCCTTCGATAAATCTTCTATAATAGCCGGCAAGGCCCAAAAATTGGCGAATCTCTGTTGGTGTTTTAGGAGACGCCCAATCTTTGATAGATTCAATCTTGGCAGGGTCAACGTGAATACCTCGACAGTCAATCACGTGACCGAGGAATTGTACCCTGGAAATCCAGAATTCACACTTGGAGAACTTGGCGTACAATTCTTCCTTCTTAAGCAATTTCAAGATCTGCCTAAGGTGTTCTTCATGTTCCTTCTTACTTTTGGAGTAGATCAAAATGTCATCGATGAAGACAATTACAAACTTGTCCAGATACGGTTTACACACCCGGTTCATAAGGTCCATGAACACGGCCGGTGCATTAGTCAAACCAAAAGACATGACTTGGAATTCATAGTGACCGTATCGAGTCCTGAATGCAGTCTTGGGAATGTCTTCTTCTCGAACCCTCAACTGGTGATACCCTGACCTCAGATCGATCTTTGAATAAATACTCGACCCTTGCAGCTGGTCGAATAGGTCATCGATCCTTGGGAGTGGGTAGCGGTTCTTCACTGTCAGTTTGTTCAATTCCCTGTAATCGATGCACATCCGGAAAGACCCATCTTTCTTCTTTACAAACAGAACCGGAGCTCCCCAGGGCGAGGAACTTGGTCTTATGAAGCCTTTGTCCGTAAGTTCCTGTAGTTGTTCCGCTAGTTCCTTCATTTCGGACGGTGCTAATCTATATGGTGCCCGTGCTACAGGTGTAGCACCCGGTACCAAATCGATTTGAAACTCCACTTGTCGAGTGGGTGGTATACCCGGCAAGTCCTCGGGAAAGACTTCAGGAAATTCTTGAACAACTGGCACATCTTCAAGTCGTTTCTCCTTTGACTTGTCTTCGTCTTTGGTTGCGGTGATATTTGCTAAGAATACGTGACATCCCTTCGTTAAATACTCTTGAGCCTTAGTACACGAGATGATGTTTAATCAGGTCCCGTGTTTATTGTTGCTTCCGTCACCACGAACGATTAAAATTTCGTCTCCAAAAGGAATACGAACGATCTTTTCTGCACAGACAATAATGGCATGGTACTTTGCCAACCAATCCATACCAATTATCACGTCAAAACTACCTAGTTCTACGGGCATTAGGTCTATGTTGAAAGGATGATTTAAGAGGTTTAACGTACAACCCCGGATAATAGTGTTTAACCCAACTATTCGCCCGTCGGCTAGTTCGACATTATAATCATGATC
Source organism: Tanacetum coccineum (assembly GCA_026074375.1). Lineage (NCBI taxonomy): Eukaryota > Viridiplantae > Streptophyta > Magnoliopsida > Asterales > Asteraceae > Tanacetum > Tanacetum coccineum. The sequence continues at coordinate 19,927 of BQNB010065943.1, read as the reverse complement.
TAATGCAGTCGGAGTGATAACAATTCGAGAGCTAAATGCAGTAGATACAAAACTCCTATCGGCACCGGTATCAAATAAAATAGATGCATATCGGTTGTTTAGGAGAAACGTACCCGTGACGACATTGTTGTCTGGGTTTGCCCCTGCATTGCCCACGGCATACACCTTTGCCTGAGCCTTGGCATTCCCAGCCTGATTACCCCGGTTGTTGTTGTTCTTCAATTTTGGGCAATCCTTCTTGAAATGCCCTTGAGCACCACATTCAAAACAAGCCCTCTGATTAGCCCCAGTGTTGACATTTGGGGGACTCCTGCAGTCACGACCTAAATGACCAAATCGGTTGCACTTGCTGCATTTGGGAGCACAAGGACCCTCATGGTGATAGTTACATTTGGAACATAGAGGTTTAGGCCCTCCGTATGGTCTCCTATCACTATTTCCTGCGGCATAAGCTCTTCCAGTGTTTTGTCTCTTGTTTGGTTGCTGATTCTGGTTATTCCTGGCAGTGTCATCAGACTTTCTTTTGTTGTCAGCCTGACGTTCAGCCCAAGTGTTGATCTTTTTGTCCATGAGTTCAGTGGCGAACTCAATGGCATCCTGCATAGTTTTTGGCTTAGTCGCCATCACACTGCCATGGATCGTGTCGGGCAAGCCACCGACATATTTCTCAACTTGGTCTATTTCTTCCGGAAACATCCGATCGCACATTAGTGCCAGTTCTTGGAAACGTTGGCTATAGGTTACCACATCGTTACCCTTTACCTTCAAATTCCACATTTCGAACTCCAGTTTCTTAATTTCGCCCCTTGGGCAGTATTTGTCTGTCATCATCTTTTTCAGTGTCCTCCATGGCATTGCATGGGCAGCTTCAGGAGTAGTGGTCTTAACATGGGAGTTCCACCATGTAAGAGCATTTCCTTGCAGGGTACACGTAGCAAATTTGACCTGGCATGCTACTGTACAGTTGCTTATGCTGTAAACAGACTCCATCTTTTCAAACCACTGAGTGAGTCCAACAACTCCTTCAGTGCCCTTGAAGTTCAAGGGTTGGCATTTTAGGAAGTCCGGGTAGGTGCATTCACGAGCAACTTGCACAGGCCTTCTGGCACCCGTTCCTGAAGTATGGCTATCATCGCCATTCCTGGTTGCATCACGTGCTGCCAGTGCAGCAGTAACGCCTTCGTTAATCATTGCCTGAATTTGGGCATTGGTGACAGATGTAGTGGTATGAGTGTCTGTGACTGGTGTTGGTGTTGCATCTGGGTTTAACCTCGTGGTCTTTCTCTTTGGTGCCATTTTCTTTAAATCACAAGAAAACATAATACCCGTTAGATTTCATAAAATCATAACTATGACATAACATATACACATTAAATAAAAATGAGATCACATCACACAGTGAAATGTACAACTGTTATTGAAATTAATCGTGGTATAACCAAATCGACATTCATTTAATATAAATTCGATTTCATAGATAACATAATCCGTCCATTTCATATATAACTTGGAAAAACATACATGTTCGGTTCAGACACAAGATGATTACTACACTTAGGTTACAAGACCAAAGAAACAACCTAAAGCCATACTAGCCGGGATATACCCATAACACTTAGTATGCTGTATAAGATAGATAATACCTGAACAAAAGACCTATACTAGGTAGCTAAACAAAACAAAAAGATCTATACAGTCTGCTAGCTGGGAATAACCCATAATACTTAACAGGCTACATAGCATAGTTACAACATAACCAAATCTAGGAACTGCTACCAGCCTTCCCTGGTGCATCAGGCTGTGCCGAACCTTTTGCGGGTCCATGCTGCCTCTGAAACTCGGTCATCTGAGTCTGTAGTCCTTTCAGCAACTGTAATGCCTTAGTCAACTGGACCTGCCTCTTGTGGTCTGATGCCAACAACTCTAAAATCACCCTCTGTCTCCTGTGATCTGCTGACTGTAACTCTGAAATCAATGCACTCTGCGCCACTACCGTAGTATGTAATGACATAACATCTGAACGTGCATAGTCGCTAGAATCCATGGATAGTCCCCAAGCCTCACGAGCCATCTTAGCCTCTCTCTCTATCATTACTGCTAAACGACGATGAACAGGCCTATCCCTATATAACAAGTTGACTCGGGCTCTTAGTATAGACCAGTCATCTTGAGCATCCTCCATAATACCATACATGCTGGTAGTCTCCTCTTCAATAATGGTAGCAAGATCGATAACCCTTTGATTGACCCCCTCTACGGTGGTCGGTGTAATCTCATCGATGGCTCCTACCAGATTATCCCATGTATCCGTAATGTCATAGTCTAACTCCCTAGACGTCGAACATCTAGGAGGGACATCAACCATATCGACAAATCCATAAAGGTCCTCCCTCGCTATGGTAGGTCTATCCTGCCTAGCAGCACCAGGTCTATCTTGCCTAGCAGCATCGGCTGCTGAACTTTCCCCAACCTCATAACTAGGGGTGGGAGAAGCAAAATGTAGCCTCTTCCGAAGTGGTAAACAACTCTCGGGAGTCTCGATATGAATAGGGATATCGGGTGGTGGTGATGGTATAGGGGGGCGGGGCTAATGGTGGAGATGGTATCGGTGGTATTGGAGGACTAGTGGAGTAAGTGGTGATGGTGGTGGGGTGGTTAGGCACAGAAGTCTCTCGACCTATTCTCATAGGAGGAAGTCGATAGGATGGCTCCATTCCCGGATAGATATCCTGGCGATCATAAGGTGTACAGGTGGGACAGAGTCGGCCAGAGCTGGGTACTCCTCCTCCTCCTCCTCATCCTCGTCCTCATCATCATCATCATCATCCCTATCAGTAGGGTAGTCAGCTGGATCCTCCTTGAGATCCTCATCGTCTTCCTCCGGCTCCTCCTCTGGATCAGACTCGGGAACATATCCTGGTGAATCTGCAGTGGGTGAGGCAGTTGTAGCAGGTAGTGGCTGCTCCTCGGCCGGGAGTATCTCATCCTCCTGTGGTATGTACCTAAGGTACATCGGCTCAGGAACAAAGTCCAGTTTATTTTGTTTTTTTTGTGGGGATGGGTGACTGCGGCTCCTCAGGGGCCAGGTATGTGTAGTCAGGCGATGGAGGGAACCTTGGGCCAGGGATGTAGTCCTGCGATGGTTGTAACCTTGGGGCCAGTATGTAGTCAGGCGATGGTGGAACCTCAGCCATTATGTAAGCATATGGGTCCTCTGGCATAATGGGTGGTCCATCGACTCCTGGTGAACCAATGTCTGAATCGTCCTCAACTAGAAAGGATACTTATGTGTATGTAACTGTAGAATGCTCATAATCTGACATGATAATATCTGAAATCAAAATTAGCTTATATAAGTATTTAATATAAGACTCTTATAGTAATATACATTTATATCATAATATGTATATCAATCATGAATATCAATCATGCATGCATCTAGCCTAACCAACTAATGCACAATTAGTGTATGTATGTCCCGTGAAAACCCCTTTGTATGAATGCAATGTTTGAAAATGGTTATAATCCAGCAAAAACATTTGACCTGGTTCTCTATAATCTTGGCTCTTGATACCAATCTGTAACACCCCCAAATTGGGTCGCAGCGGAATAAGTGTCCGGGACGTGTTACTTCTCAGATCAATAACACAAGATAATATAAGAATCAACCAGCGCAAGGCCAAATGTCATACGTGGAATTGCATCAGCACGCAGTACCACAAACTCAGTCAGGTATATGTTGCCACATGAGCCTCAGGTGTCGTTGGTACCAAAGGTTTACGATTCAAACTCAGATTGGTGTTCTAACTAAAGTACATACTACACTGTTTTGGTTAATCGTGGGAGGTAAAAGAACGAAACTTTTATTACGGAAGACTGCGATGTGTATACGAACAATATCATATTACATTTTTGAATCTTCTATTTCTCCGTATGACTCTTTTATATACTATCTCTTTAAGCGTTTTTGAATGCTTTCATATTAAAAAAACACATTCATAATGCTTGCATAGTACTACTTTAGACCTTTCGGCATGTTTGGATAAGCTTATATAGAGAGATTATTGACTATTTGTAACTCGGCTGACACAAGGAGCTTATTTTGGAGGGCTTTTTGGCTTATTTTTTTAAATAAATGCTTATGTGCTAATTGTGTTTGGCTGAAAGTAATTAGGAGTTTGGGGTTGTTTATGCGATTGCTTGTGCTTGAAATAAGTTGTTACAAATAAGAAGTTTTTGAGTTCGGTGGTCTTGACATATTAGGGGTGTTAATAAAGCAATACCAAACACCTTATTTACCGAAACAGGTAGTTGAGGTTTTTTTGTTTTGTTCAAGTTGTTAAAATAATGTACTCATTAACAGTATGCTGTAAGAGAATGTGATTTCACTTATTAATAACGGGAAAAAGTTGGGGGTGAACCTCACCTATTCTGTAACACCCCCAAATTGGGTCGCAGCGGAATAAGTGTCCGGGGCGTGTTACTTCTCAGATCAATAACACAAGATAATATAAGAACGACCAAAAAGTCGTTTAAAACTGATACATTGGATTTAATAAAGTATGTGTTACAAAAGCCCGAAACTTTACTTGTTTACTTGTTATTATTACAAAGATTTCCAGCCCATAACAGATATACAAAATGTAATTTGACTAAATCTTTAATGCATCACTTCAAAATATAACCACCAATGTATCCTTCGCACCTCGTGCTTAATGACCTCCTGAAAAACATTGCATTTAAAACGTCAACATAAAGTTGGTGAATTTTCATTAGGTTTTGTAATGTATATGCAGGACGCAAGACTTTTATCCCGTGATAATGCAACAGATGCCGACATCACAAATGTTAATTACGTTTTCCTAAGCTCATGACTCGAGCTCGAATAATGAATACAATATATAATTATTGCTAATTGCTCGTGATGATGTTCAAACCGTACATCCAAAATCCGACGTGATATACGTTCGTTTCAGTGATAGCTAGTCACCCGAAGGGGAGTCAATCTCTAATAGATCTATCTATATATCATCGCGCGTACATTCCAGTAATTGACAGTTCATGATTCATGGGCATAGTGGGTTATCGCTACTTAGGCAAAACGTAATCATGATAAAATGTACACTTGCGTCCAATTTGTAAAACATGCATATGTTTCTCACCCCAAAAACTTGTAAATCAATAATTGTAAAACATGGGCTATTGAACTCACTTGAGTCGAGTAAACTGATTAATAAAATATCCCAAGTAAAGACGCGTCACGCTAACGCCCGAATGCAACCTAGATATTATAGGTCGAATCAGTATTAAAGTACGTTGTCTAACAACAACCGTATATTAATCCTATATAGTTATCATCGTACTATCGTTCGGGCTATCATAATTTAAGAGGTCATGACATGACGTACGAGGAGTTAGGACACTTTAAATCATAAATCCAACAACTCGTCAATACGCCATCCGAAGAAGCCTCATTATGAAATTCCCTAGTAATATAGCACTTTGATAACTAATAACATATATATATATATATATATATATATATATATATATATATATATATATAGCGATATCACTCATTATTCGTTTAAGTGAAATCGTAATTATAAAGTAAAAACGTTTATAATTACGCCTTTAGTAAAAATGACATAACTTTGTCGTTTTAAGTCCGTTTCTCGCGTTTCTTACGCCCACGCTTTCGTATTAAGACGAGTGATCATAAAATCACATTTTTAGGTTTTTGAGATTCTGTGATGAATAGTGTTTTTACTGTTCATAACAGCTATATAATCGTTTTTATACTTTTAATTAACGTAAAACCCGTTTTTGTCGTATCTTATTCGTTATAGCTCCGTTTTTAGCGATTATTTCGAACACGTTCTCGTAATTGAAAGTTTTATCATATTATTGATGTTTACAAAGTATATGTTACTGCCATGAATAGTAATTTTTTTTAAAATTAACATAGTTTTCTATAGTATTTAGCATCGTAAACTCGTAACTAGTGTATCTTCTTCGTTATTAATCTGATTTTCGAGTTTCTTATCACTTTGGAATCCTCATAAGATGTATTATCTTTATAAAACATAATTTGGTGCTTCCAATGCGAATCAAAAACTGAAGGTTTGAGGTTTTGTGATTTAGACATGTTTTAAGCTTGATTTTTATACCATTAAGCTTCAACACCTTATTACAACTACTTCACAACATTTCTATCTTATGTTTTACATATATAAAGTCCATTAGATCAAGATCTTGTCAAGTGGGTTAAGATAACAAGTTTAACTTCCTTTTTTCCTTGTAACTCATAAGTTAACATTTTAGAACCCTAATATTGCTCATAAACATGTTCATAGTAACAACATGTTAGAAAACTTAAACATCCCTTTTTAACACGATATTACTTATTCATATGAACATGTAAATATGGTCCATATACACATTAACATAAGTAAATATCATTTTCCTATCAAAGTACCCTAAAATGGTGATTTAGCTAAATATAACATATGAACACATAAAATTTAGTTATGAAAACGATAAAGGTCCAGTTTGACGAAGGACCTTATGGATGAACAATGATGATATAAAACACAATCTAACCTTGTTTAGCTTAAAAACCAGTAGCATACTTGCAAACCATAATTTCTTTGAAAACCCTAATTTCCTTTCTTGCTTCCTGCATGCAAATGTTAACAAGTCTTGGATCCTCTTTAGAATATTAAATATGATGTGTGTATGCTTGAATAATTGATAGAACATCAAACTCTGTTCTTGTTATTTTACCCCCCCCCTTTTTAAAACAAACCCCCCCCCAATATTATTTTATCTTTCCTCTTTTTTTACCCCCCCCCCCCCCCCCCCCCCCCCCCCCCCCCCCCCCCCCCCCCCCCCCCCCCCACTGGAGGTTTTTGAGCCGTGGGTTTAAGAGAGAACAAGGAAGGGATTTTTGTGATTTCTTTGTAATGAAATGGAAAGTATGAGCTTTTCTATCACAAGTGCACCCTTATTTATACTACTAGGAAGATATTTTAGTGTCTAGTTGATGTATGCAAGGTGGCAAAGCTTCTTGAAGAAGATTGGATGACATGAGAATAAGATAGGCTTATTTAGAGCTTATCTTGGTCTAGTCATGGTTCAAGTTGCATGAAGATATTTTACAAAGCTTCTTGGTGACTCTTGGCTTATCCTAGTCACTTATACACGAAATCATGCTTGTGTATAAGTTAGGATATGTTTTGATCTTTTATATAATGAATACTTGCATTATATTAAGTATAATGTAGGATAGACTTAATAAAATGTATAACTTGCACATGGTAGAGTTTGATTTGAATTCTTTCATGAAGAATTGTCTAATGTGATAATACTTGAAGTTTTACATAAACTTATAAGTATTGGGTTTAAATTTTGGTTATTTGATGACGCGTGGATAAGTTAACGTGCTTCCGGATGGCTAAACGTTATTTATCGCGAAACGTAAACAATACGTAACCAATAGAAAATAAATAGGCAATGATAATAATATCCTCTAAATAATCATATAACACTTACTTGATGTAAACATTTAAGTGTTTAATGCCCGTTTACATTGAATGATCATTTTTAGTTTACGCGATTTAGCTTAACGATTACGATTTAAAAGCAAACGCGTAAAACCCTAAAAATAAATTATGGATTACATAATGTCATAAAATGACTCAACACGAGGTGTTATATATTCCATCCTGTAGTAGACGATGGCCTATATTGACCCGTCACTCAAGCCTCCCAGACCTCCGTTGTATCTAAGAAATATCAAAGTTTAATAGACTAATAGACTTATTTTCTAGACTCTCTTCTGTAGGGACAATGTCATTATGATCCACCTGCAAAACAGACACTTACCCTGTTGACCATTCATAGATAGACACAGGAATATGACTATATTCCTCAAAAATCTATTATATTTATGTTTTTTCATAAGTACGCTAATCAATAGCACCTAGATGGTTTAAGTGCACCTATTATGTTGTTGAATCTACTTATGTCATATAAAATATAGGATATAGTCATTGTCACACGATCTTCTATCTTATAAAAGTAGTAGATGTAGACATCTATGAGACCATAAAAGTTTTAAAAAATATCTATGACAGGTTATGCAAACTAAATACCTTCTAGCAATAGATGGTTCATATAGACTTCTATGAGACCATCAAAGTCATGTTTATATTTCGCAATTGCTTCTCATTTTTATGAAAATGATTGATCTGGTATCTCTTTAGTTAGGGATTGGTGTTGCTAACTGTTTGTGCTATTAACTATCTCTATTACTGCTATTTGGTTTTATCGATTGTGACTAATAAACTTATTTAAAAAAAAGAATTGCTTGCAACGGTATTAATACATGTGCTTTTGTTTTTATAGGTTATACCTTTTCCAAGAAAGCGATTCTCGGTTCTTCATGCAAACTTCCTGTGCGGTTGGAGTTAGTTAGCGTGATGATGTCACAGCATCCAAAAAGCTCATCACTGATACTGGAGGCAATGAATTCCTTCATCTACAATTGCAGTCCATATGAACGAAGAACTTTTGAACCAAATCTTGCTCTGGTTACCTGATAGCACATTTTATCTCTTCAGATCAGTATCCAAACGGTGGTTATCGATGATTACAGATACTAATTTCACTCTGCACCAGAATCAAATATGTAACCTGGATCCCCCTTCTGGTCTCTTTTTCCAGTGCTGTAAACCATTTCTTTAGGATGGATTTGGTGCCGTTAGATATATCAACACTCTTATACATGTGTTCTACATTTGGTCTGAGACCGGTATTATTAATTAATTTTACAAGTCATGCAATGTTTGCTTCTATGTTGTGTATAAGCCGCATAGTATTACGTATAATCTACTTACTAATATGTTGAGAATAATTCCTCAACCCCATATAAGGATTACTTGTGAGTATATCTTAGTCGTTTATATTCATTTACATTTTACTCATGCAAGTGATCATCTATGCTTATCAGCAGGAGTGCTCGGGAGCTGGCAGAAATACAAAAGCATGTTGAACGATCCTTAATCCGTCTTAAATATGATTTACTATTGAGTTTGAACATTACTTACTATATATGTTGTTCTCAGGAAGATGTTGTGGTTGCTTTCTGCAAACTTGAAAAAAGCTTGTGGGTAGGAAGTTTGCTTTTAAGGTTGAGATTGCTGATTATAATATCGAGAGGGAGTGGTACATGTCCAACCGTTGTTAAAATGACGGATGAAGCATGTTGTATTTGAGCTTCTTAAAAATGTTCTACGCAACGAGGTTCTATTCTGTAAAATCAAGATCAATTGAAACACGTCTTATCTGTGTATGCCAACTAATAAAGTATATATTTAGTCTTTTATTACCGCAAGATTATATATTGAAATATCGGTTTGCAGTTTGCTTTGTAAAGATTATAATTGACATCACTTAAGAAAAAAAAGGAATCACTCAATTAGACATGGCTTGGTGCCTTCTGATATGTGATAATGGATTAGGGGAAAGGTTACAAATACATAATTTGCTTAAAAGAATCTTTTTATAATATACAATCTTTAAAAAACAAATTTAAAAAACCACCTATATTCTTCAAAACTTTATTATAAAAAAACAGTTACATAAACAAAATGGATTAAAAAATGTTTCTATAATAAAGAAATTAAAAAAAATATTTAACCAAAAATGAAAATGAAAACAATAATCATAAGTCATACCCGCCCATCGGGCGGTTTTGCAACTAGTATATATATGTGGTAATGTGTGTGTGTTTGTTCTGCGTTTATATATATATATCTATAGATATATATATATATACTATATATATATATATATATATATATTATATATATATATACACACACCACTATATATATGATTTTGTTGATACGATGTACGCATCGTCGAACCTACTTTTCGGTATTGTAATCGAGCGACATAAATTATAGGTCGTGATCGTGTTCGTTGACTTTTCGTGGATTGTTTCGATTATTTAATCGTTGGCTTTGATCAAGGTGGTTCATAGCCTCGCTTTTTAAGTGTTTTAAATATTTTTAAACCCGCGAGGGGGATACTTGCTTGTTTTGAAAATAAGAACGCAACGTGTTTTGATTTTAAATATGATTCCATTAACTATTGAGTATATGTCTTTTACTGTGTGACTGTTAGTTGCCTTGTTGTAGGTGAACGCTAATGCATTAAATAGATCTATTGGGTTTGACAACCCTGTCCGGGGTATGAATCCGACGGTGAGCACCCTGTAACGGACATTTTGTGGTTAGTATTAGGGGAAGTGACATACTTCCCGGTCATGATTTCGTCCTACGGGATGAATGTGTTAAGTTTCGGTACACGGGCTCTTTAGTTGGAAATCATAAAGTTATAACTTGCTTACTCTCAAAGCAACGTTATTGATGTTTTGTGGAACCCAAAATATGCATTCTATGTGATAATTGTAAACTCTATGAATTCACTCAACATTTTGTTGACGTTTTTAAGCATGTATCTCAGGTTAGGTATTGTTGATAGCTTGGATGGAACGGAACGCGGATATCAAGGACGGTGCCTCGGTGAATTAGTGTCATAAACTAAAAAAGTGTTTTAGAAATTGAGTCGTGTTGTGACTTTTATAAATAATTTCTATGTTGGTATTGGGACCTATGTAACTCTGATCTTCTTATTAAATAAAATTGTGTTTTATAAACGTATCTTTGAACGTTTACTGGGACTCATGTGCATGTATTATAGTAGCACCCCAAATGTTGTATTCCACTGTGTATCGCATTTTGGGGGTGTTACAAAGACACTCCAAATGCTCCAAAGCCAAAACCAGCCACTTTAAATCCTAAGCTCAAAAGTGTACAATCCTTAACTCCTGCTGAAAAAGAAGCTGCAAACATTATGCAAGCTCTTAAAGAAAGCAAGAAGACCAGCAAGAGACAGCAGGTACTGGAGGCTCAAGTGAAGGAACTGGTACTATACCAGGGGTTCCCAATGAGTCCACAGTCGTCTCTGCTACCTCAAATGAAGGAACTGGTACTAAACCAGGGGTTCCCGATAAGAAAAAGGTTATAACTGAAGAAAAAGTTATTCTTGAGTGGGGATCTGAACAAGAAAGTGAATACTCAGAAGAAGACCAACTTGATGACAAAGAAAAGTATGATAAAGAGGGTGATGGTGATGACGAAGGCGATGATCATATTAGTGATACTCAAGATACTAATGATGAAGATGATGAAACTGAATCTGATGGAGATGAAATCTATAAGTATAAGATTCGTGTGCGCAAAGATGAGGATGTAGAGATGACAAATGCTGAAGTTGAAGATTTTAAAAAAGGTAATGAAGAAATATCTAATGTGGCCCAAGCAGATGTTAAAAAGACTGAAGAAATAAAGGATACTGCTAAGAAAGCTGAACTTCCTCCAACAAGATCTAGCTTGTCTGTATCTTTAGGTTTTGGTGACCAATTTCTTAAACTTTCTTCTAATAAATCTTTAGTTAGTATTGTTAAGGACAATACAGATTCTGAGATCAACTCATTATTGGAAGTCAAGATCCGATCTGAAGTTCCACTTATCCAGTCTCCATCCGTACTTAGAGTACCAGTGTCTGTGATTTCTAAACCCACAGTCCTCACACCAGTACAAGAAACTTCTTTAGTAGCACCCATAACAACTCTACCTCTTCCATCTGTCTCTACCACACCACTTGTATCTCAACAAACAACAACACCAATCACTTCACCACCAATCACAACCGATGCTCCAATCATCACCTCTGTTGTCCTTGAATCAGATGCACTCTCTATTGTTCAGCTAAGAGTTGCAAAATTAGAAATGTTTGTGTCCGAGCTTAAGAAAATAGATCACTCTGCAAAAGCTTTTGCTACTCTCAAGTCACAAGTTCCAACAGTTGTTGACAATATCTTGGATCTAAAATCGGTAATGATCTTCAAAGGTTTACAGAGATTACATGCGGGACCTTATTCGATTACTCTGTGCAAGCTAGCTCCCGCGTCAAGCAAGATCAGACTCTAATAACTTACCATAAACAGAATCGAGAAAAGTGCTTCAAAGATTCTAAAGATTAAGAAGGAACAAGCAGAAAAGCAAAAGATGCCAAAGTATACTATCAAGTCTACAGACAAGGCAACTATAGAGAGAGAGAGAGAGAGAGAGAGAGAGAGAAAGAGAGAGAGAGAGAGAGAGAGAGAGAGAGAGAGAGAGAGAGAGAGAGAGAGAGAGAGAGAGAGAGAGAGAGTGAGAGAGAGAGAGAGAAAGAGAGAGAGACGCTCACACAGTTAAAGACCACAAAAGAAAGCATGATGATGATGAAGACCCTACAGGTAGACCAAACCACGGTAGGAAGACCAAAGGGATAAGAACTAAAGAGTCTAAATCTTCAAAGAAGCCATCCACCACCCAAGAAACCACAAAAGGTAAAACTTCGACTAAAGGCTTTAAAACTGGTAAGTCTGCTTCGGCAAAGGAACCCGTTAAAGAACCTATTGCTGAGGTGATTATGGATGATGCTGGTGATGATGTGGTTCGTGATGATGATCAACCACAAGCTACCTCAGAACCCAAAACAAGAAAGACTCTGAATCCATATTGGTTTAAGCTACCTCCAAGGCCTCCTACTCCTGATCCTGAATGGAATAAGCGTCAGGTTGTACTTGATCAACCCGCACACCCTTGGTTCAATCAAACGGTCTCTGATTCAAAATATCCTCTCACATTCAACGATCTGATGGCCACTCCTATTAACTTCTCCAAGTACGTGTTGAATAGACTCAAGATAAAAAAAATCTCACTCAAGATATCTTGTTAGGTACTGCCTTCAATCTTCTAAAAGGCACGTGCTCTAGCAGTATCGAGCTTGAGTACAACTTCCAAGAGTGCTTCAATGCTTTAACAGACAAGCTAGATTGGAACAATTAAGAAGGAGATCGTTACCCATTTGTTCTTTCTAAGCCTCTTACTTTACAAGGACCCCCAGGTCATCGAACTGTTGCTGCTGATTACTTTTTCAACAATGATCTAGAATATTTGAAGACTTTTGATCCAGAGGTAACATACACACATCTATTATGAAGACAAAAGTTGCTTGGTATGAGATCAAAGGAATAGATGACATGGTTCCTACACTTTGGAGTACCATCAAGCATGCGTATGACAAAGATGCGTCAATAGGAATCAAGCACTGGGGTGAAAGACGCAAACTATGGTACCAATCTCAGGTTAGCAAATTTTCAAAGCAAAACATTTACTCTACTAAGACGATTCTTGGTTTGAAGAGTGTTAGTGTTAAGAAATTGTACGGATATGGTTACTTAGAAGAGATTATGGCGAAAAGATCTGACCAACAACTTTATAAGTTTAAAGAAGGTGACTTTGTTGATCTACACCTGAACGACATTAAAGATATGCTTCTTCTTGCTGTTCAACACAAGCTATTCCACCTCGAAGGGAGTGATATTGTTGACTTCATTGTGGCTCTTTGTATGTTCACAAGAAGCCTAATCCTCAAGAGACGTGTTAAAGACTTACAACTTGGTGTAGAGAGTTACCAGAAGAAGCTTAACATCACCAAACCTTAGAAGACCTTTCCTGAGATTGAATTCAAAGAACCCTACACTCCATCATACGATCCACCAGGAATTGTTTATGAAGATCTGGATAAACATAAAAGAGTTTTGCGAGCTGATGAGTTGTACAAGTTCTCGGATGGCACACTCAAGTCTGTTTGCGATGAGATTCATCACAGAGTACTCGACTTTCATCTGGATTACAAGGAGATGCCAAATAGGAAGTGGACGGCTGTTAACCGAAAAAGATTGAGTCTTATGATTGAGTTGATCGACAAGCAGCTGCGAGAAATGGAAATCATCAAAAATCTAGAGCGATTGGTTGGTGCAAGGGAACTCGAGATGGACTACAAACTTATGGCGCGTACTATTTAATCGTCAGGTCCAATCTCAAAATCTTATCTTGTGAATATTGTGAATATGTAGTATAGACTTATAATAGTAGGCAATATAAATAGTGTTTGAGTACGAATTTTCTATAATTTTTCAATAAATTCAAAAAAATTCAAATTAACACATTATATATATAATACTCTTATAAATTGTAGGGTATAGCTAAAAATGTGATTTTAAGGACTCAAGTACAAGTTTCTCCCTTCATGTTCTAAATATTTTCGAATATCGATGCACATGTTGTGGGGGAGGAATTTCAAATGGTTTAAGGCTGAGAATAATACCAAAAGACCGACTATGTTTGTAATTATTTGGAGTTATAAGGTGGTTAGGATTAGGTATTAGTTCCCACGATCCAGCCAAAACCAGAGGGATCTACCCAGGGACATTCCACTAGTTAGTGTAGAAGTCCATAGGTATGATATAAAAAGGAGTAAAAGTGAGAATAAGGGAATAGTGCCGACTGAAATGGAGCTTATACTGGAACAAACCCAACAAGGTACTAGTCATGAAGTCTCGGTAAGCATTGAAGGGGTTGAAGAATTAAAAGAATTGTAAGGATAAATGGTGAAAAGAAATAAGCCCTCCATACACTTAGGCAGAAACCGAGTCAATACATAAACTGTCAGAAACACTAAGTTATTGTCTGGTATTGAAGACGAGTTTTCATGGACCCAGTGACGCAATGCACAACCCTCCCTAGCCACTGAAGGTCTCTCAATAGACTTTTGTTTCATTTCTCACAGAGATTACACGCATTTCTATCGACTTTCTCACTCCGAGTTAGTTGGTATTGAAAAGGTGGCAGTCCGCTCCAGCCTTCGATTAATAAAACCAAAGGTGCACTATCGAGTCTAGAGCCTTAAAAGAGATCATCCATAAATATCATTAGGACACTTATCCAAAATATGCTTGCTAATTCACACAATGTGAAAACAAGAAATATATCAAGAGTCCTACGCATTATCCTTGTGATTTTGCCAGAACTTCCGAGTGATACTTAAGTATTCATAGTGAAGATGGAAATCCTGCTTGAGCCAACATTAAACAAGCTCTTGGTAGGTGACTTATGAGATCCTACACGGATCGAACTTGTGATACTGGTTATCGATTCGGTCCAGCTTATGAATTGACGAATGAATTTTGAAAAAGTTAAAACTGTTGGTGTGTTATAAAAACCGTTTGCATCTTAACGCACCGACTAATTTTCTAAATCAATTTTCAATCTTATGTCCATGGAAAGCCTCACAAGGGTATCTGGACATAGGAAAGTTGAACACGAATTGACGGCTAAATCGGGAAGGTAGTAACTTACCGATTCACTCTTACCGTGTTGTCTGCTTTGAGATGCTTCAGTAATGAGAACGGCTAGTGCAGCTGCGAAACCCTATCAAGAAGACTCTTCGAAATTCTACCTGATCACATGCAATATTTATACTGATTAATGGGGAACCGTGGTTGTTATAACCGTATTCGACGAAGTGACAAAGCCACTTTCGTCCATATATGTTTTTTTATCACTAACCTAATTCATGCAGATTTCCTAACGGTGGTAGCAGTTTCCCGATGACAAGTCAAAGCCAATACCACATGCTCATACTCGACTGACATAAATAATAACATCATGAAAGCTCAAGTACATGTTTTAAGACTTCCGCTACTCTGATACCGTATGTCTTTCTTGACGCGGCGAAGTATTAAGTTGATACCGTACGTCCTCCATAAAGTGATGAAGTGTTAAAGTTAAAGAATATCAAGAAAGATGGTTATACTCACTTTCAAACATCAAGAACAATATGAGCATGTCGGTCCAGAAGTCACAAGATCACAAGAAGGCAAATATTACAAGATGGCGAAAAGAGATTATGCTTGGTTGATGATCTCAAGATGCTCAAAAGATCACATACAAGTTAAGTCAAATATACAAGCTAAAGCCTAAAAGTCTATAGATTGATACGTCAAGATTCGCAAGATAAAGAATAAGATAACAAGACTACAAGCTAAGGATTGAAGACATTCATAGAATGTAGAGCTTAAGTTTTTGTAAATTAGAGTGACCTCTCTTAGGGGGAGATTGTTAAGAATCGAGAAAAGACTCGGTCACTTTCAAAGTTGTAATAGTATAGCTCGTAGCGTAATATTTGGAAACTTACCAAGCTAACCGGGTCAACATAAGTCATCCTTATGTTGACCGGCCAATGCAAGGCATATATACCCCTTTCCATGCCTTGGAGAGGGTTGGTTGTTTATTTGGTTATTCATAATATTACATTTTCCTTTCTTTCTCTCACTAAGTGCTACAACCCTCTTTTCTCTCTCTAAACTTTCTATCAATTAGTTGTTAAGTGATTTGATACTTTTTTATAATTGGTATCAGAGCCAGGTTACGATCTTGGGACCTGTGGGTTATGGGCGAGAGAGAGAGCGAGAGAGATAGATAGAGAGAGAGAGAGAGAACCGTGTTTTGTTTTGATTTTAATTTTTTTTGAATTTTTTTTATTATAATAGTAATTATTATTATTATTATTATTATTATTATTATGTTTTTGAAAGAAAGATCAAGAACGGAAACAAGGCAGGCGAGGATAACGGTTAATTTAATCATTTCCCTAAATGAATCTTTATGAAATTTAAGGGGTTTTTAAAAAAAAATATTCACTAACAATAGTATATAACACAATGTTCTACTTTTTTAAAGATTTCTACATAACTAACAAACTGATTATCCATACGAAATACTTGATGGTTTCCCTTGGGACAATGTACGTGTACGACTATTTTTTTCCGTTTGGGAATCAGAATAACAACAACATCCACATTTCATCAACAAAAGCCAAAAAGCTCCAATGATAACAACAAAAGCTGTCACAGATGATAAAATGACCACTGTGACCATGCTTCCATTTGTTTTACTCCTATTATCTCTTCTGTTTCTCGGTATATTGACTCCAATAGGCTTGAAAGGCATACTTTTATTACTATTTAAAGAATTCGATTGATCAAGGGTCTATTGATCAACTGTTACATCACCATTTAAAGGAACATAACGCGGAGAAGGTGGAAGACCTGGAATCAAATAAAAACCAAGTACAATTAACATTTTGAAAGGTCTTTGATATGTAAATTAAGAGGTACAAATTTGTATTACCTGGATATTTAATGTTCGCAACTTCATATGCACCAAAACGAGGCGTGTTTATGAGAACTTGTTTCTTCCAGAACTTTTGATAAATTGAAAATGCAGTAGTGGAACAAAGTTTTAATAAATTAAAATGTCAAACCCCCCTATATTTTATATAAGATCTATTTAGGAAAATGAATAAATCAACCGTTAGTTTTTTAACGGGAGGTGATAGAAAAAACTAAATTGGCTAAAAAAAAGTTGCCATCCTTTATGTGCAAAAAAAAGTAGAGTACCTTTATTAGAAAAAGGCCTTATGTTAAGTACATTTTTGTGCTATTTGCCATTTTAAAAAAGTATATTGCTATATTTAAGCTTCACCTTAAAAGTACCCATTTTGCCGCTACCGAGCATTCCCATTTTGTCCTGCTACCCAAACTTCAAATATTCTTGAAATGGGTTAAAAGGGTCTAACAATTCGAAAGTTGTGCCAAGTATAATTTTTTGTATGCAATTACAAATTTACGGTATCTCAAAAACCATATGGCTTATGTGACACTCTGTCATCTCAGGTCATTTTACGACTACAAAATTTCAATTATTTATTTTTAGGCTTTTACGCGTTCACTTTTAATTTCAACCGTTTAGTTAAATCAAACTAAAAAAAATCAACAATCAACATAAAACGACATCAAACAAATTAAAGTTTACATCCAACAAGTGTTATATTATTTTTATGAAAATAATTTATCTTTTCATATTTTATTTTTATACGTTACGTAAAACGTTTACGTTTCGCACTTTGAAACCTTTTTGCATGCATGTAAACCATTCTACCTATCTACACTTCATCAAATACCTACAATTATACCCAATATCCAAAAATTATATCATTCTTATACAAAATACCACTAGGGCCGGTTTTATATGTAGTTATATACATAAAATTATACCAAGAATTGCTTGTAAGAAAACCATGTACTAATACCAACCTTTCTTACTAGTTTCCATCCACTTTTCTTACACACAAGGACAAAGCCATCCCTCCCCCTTGCCAATCAATACCAAACACACCTCCTCCCTAAATCATGAGATTGTGCAAGAACTTGTCTACTAGATATTTTTACTATAAAAAGGTTCTTATTACAAGTGATTCTCACACACATAACACTTACAAAAATCAAACAATCTCTCCCTTTTCCTCCCCTCAAGCTCACAACTCACTATAGGCCTCCAAAAAAATTTATAGCTTCCATTTTTACCATATTACAAGCATATAAGTATAATCAATGGTATAATCTAATGTGTTCTAAGTGGTTTTGCAAGTTTGGATTTTATAATCAAGATTTGGGGTTTTCATAAGGATTTTAGGTTAGAATCAAAGTCCAGGGTTTGCATAGGATTAGTATTATGTTCATCTCCTCATCTTTATACACTCAAGGTCCATTCATATTTCTCATATTTCATTTTTACTACTTACATATATACAACTTAATTATCTAGTGAAATCACCACTTAGTTATATTTTTAACAAGTTTACAAAGAAATCAAGATTTATATATAATCAAGTAAATACATATGCATAGTGAAAAGGGTTTACAAATATGTTAGATTATGAGAAAATACTTAATTTGATATATTACAAGTGTTGGATAATTTACTTAACTAGTTGTTGAATTATCTGTTAATAAATTGGTTTATATAGTTTTATTGATTAATTGTTGTTCTTGGCATTTTATTTGTGAAGTGGAAGTGAAATGGTTGAATCTAAAATTAATGGACTTTAGTTACATAAGAGATGTTGTGATGATAAATTTAGTGGACTTGTAGTAATAAATGGCCATATTTTATGTTTATCTATCATTTACTCGTGAAACTTTGTGGTACATAATTAAGCTTGAATTGCTTATAAGTTCACTTGAAGACTCTAGAGACCCAAGCTCATGAATCTATACCAAAGGCTTTTGGGAGACAATACAAGAAAAGAAAAGATTTCTAGCCAAAGTTACAGAAGTCTAGCCAAAGTTCAAGAAGTCCGCCGCACTTGCTACATTATGCGCCGCACTTTCCCCTGAAACCCAAAACCACTGCACATTTTCCCAAAGTTTGAAAAATTAAAGTCCATTAAATGCACCTACATTAACTCTTCAAAACCTCCGCACTTATTTGTAAGTGCGCCGCACTTCCAGTAAAAGTCATTAAATGCTATCGCATTAATTCCTAAAGTTCGCCGCACTTTTTCCTAAGTGCGCCGCACTTTGCACCCAATCTTGCCTATAAACTGATGACGAATTTTCATCCTCAAGGCATCCCTCCTCATAATCATTCCTCACATTCTATTCCATTTTACACACACATACTTTCCTTCCTTTCACCAAAACACCAAGAAACACCTTTTCCTTTGAAGAAAAAGATCCAACGATCAAGAACAAAGACGATTTTCTTACTTAGTTATCGAAATAATGGAAGTTTATGTAAAGTGTACTTTTGTTATGAATTCCTTAGCTATGAGAGGCTAAATCTCTCATGACTACTCGGTGAAGTTACGATAATGAATAAGTGTTTTGTATGATCTTGATCGCTTTAATCTTAAGCTTATGTTGCAAACCTGTTATATCGTATCTTATCTATTTTTGCTTATCAACCTAGATTATATAATCATATCGGTATAGGTCAAAAGACCCGTTATGATCTATGTGGTTTTAAAGATTTGTCAATGGTCTTTGATAAGTGTAAAATACACATATCCATTCATGCCTAAAATAACCCAATTAAACCCAAAACAGACCAAAAATAGCAAA
>BQNB010065942.1:0-34756 GCA_026074375.1 Tanacetum coccineum | reverse complement strand
CCTCTTCCAACTTTGGAAGAGGTAAGCGTCTATTCATTTTACACATACTCTTTAGTGTGTTTTCCTTAGTTTCTCTTAACCACTCTCTCTCTCTAGATCTCTCTAGATCTATACATGATTGTGTGAATTTGGGAACTTATATTACATATAATTAGGGTTTTGATATAAACGTTAACGTTTAATGCTTGTTTTGGTATAATGTTTTAAAAAGTACGTTAAATGAATAATGTACTTGGTAAAAATGATATTAAGATATAAACTTGACATATTAGGATGTTTACATAAACATAGATATATATGGCATAGGTAGGTTGTGTGAGCTCGTTAACTTTAGTTATGTAAACTATGTTACATAATGGAATAAAGCAAAACATTTTGCTGTAAAAAGGTGGTATGTATAAGTAGATGGATAGTACATTGCATCTAATTTAATAGATGGATATTACATTGATGAAAATTGTAGGTTGTTATAACATGATACCAAATGGAGTTTTCAGAGCAGCACTTGATGTCGACTTTATAATTGACAAGTTGAGGGAAGGAAGGTTGAGATGGTTTGGATATGTCAAAAGGAGACCTCAAACTGCCTCAGTTAGGAGAGTTAAAGCTATGGTTGTTGAAAGTTTGAGGAGGAGGGGTAGACCTAAACTTAGATGGGAAGATCGGCTTAAGCAGGACAAGAAGGAACTTCTCTTATCCGAGGATATGACCTCTGATAGGAACGCATGGAGAGATAGAATTAGGATTAGTTGGTAGGAGTATTAGGCATTAGATTATGTCTTGCATCTAGGATCTCAAGAGCTCCGTAGTAGCTTTGCCTTACGTGTTATAGGTCCTTGTGTCTCTTAGCTAGTTTGCCTTTTAGCACCTAGGAGTTCCCCATTTGCTTTGCCCCTAGGTTTTGCCCTTAAGCTTTGCGTCTAGGATTGTAGGAGCTGCGTAGTAGCTTTCCCTGTCGTGTTTTAGGTTTTTATGTCGCATAGCTAGTTTGTTTGTAAGGCATAGGAACTACCCTTTTTGCTTTGCCCCCTAGTTTTTCTTTGCCTGGTTTTGCTCCCTATAGTTCTCTCTTAGGCTAGTCGCCTATTGGATAGGATCCCCCTTTTTTCTCCTTTGGCCTATCCTTAGGTTGTTGAGGTCTCTGATGTGCTTGTTTGCTTGTTTGCTTTGCCTGTGCTGCCCTTTTGGTGCTAGTTTTGCTGCATTGCTTGTTTGCTCTGTTTGTTTTGTTAGTGTTGTAGTCCCTCTATTGGATCCATCTTGTCTGTGTTTGTGTCTCTTGCGTGCCTTTGGGTGTCTGGCTTGTTGCTATGTCTCTTGTGTGCTTGTTTTGGTTGCGTTTCCCCTGGTCGTTTATGTGTGCTATTGTGCTCTTTGCTTGTTTGGTGTTTGTTTGTTCTGCTCATGTTTATGATGTTGGTTGCTTTTGCTTTGTTTGCTTGTTTCGCTTATGCTTTGTTTTCGTTCTCTATCCTTGAGCATCACCCTTATGCATACGTACACTGGTCGAAGGTCCCTTGGAAGTAGTCTCTTTACTTCTGAGTTTATCTCGGAGGTAGGGGTAGGATCTGTCTACATTTTACCTCCCCCATACCCTGCTTCGGCGGGATTGGGTATGTTGTTGTTGTATATGTGCTAAAACTCAAAATATTTTCACACTATTTAAAAATGTGTAAAAAAGTGTAGAAAATGGACTTTTTTGTAGTGATATAGAATTAACGAGGTTTGTAATCCGCGCTCCACTACGGAGAACGAAGTTTTACGTTAAAGACTAACTTTGCAACGGAACGATAACCCAAAGACTATTCGGTATAGTGTCATTAATAATAACTAATTTTGCAACAAAAGATAACCCACGGACTATTTCCATATAATATATCTCGGGGTTGGTGATTTTTTTTTACGAAAACAGTCCTTGGGTTATCCTTCTGTTACAAAGTTAGACATTAGGGACTAACTTTTCAACACACCGATAACCCCATGGACAATTTCTTTAATTGTTTCTAAAAACTTTTACGGAATTAGTCACTGGGTTATCGTTCTAGACTAACTTTGCAATAGACCGATAACCCTAAGGACTATTCCGGTATATTTGTGTCTCAGGGTTCGTGAAAATAAGTCACGATTCCCGAGAACTGCTGATTCTTAATATAGCGAGGTTTTTAACCTGCGCTCCGTTGCGAAGCACGGGATTTTATGTTAATTTATGTTAGACGAAGTTGTTCGTTGAGTACGGATGTTTTAACAGTGGGTAAAAAAGGGACTATTTATGTAAATTATTGAAAGTTCTGTTTTCTTTTTAAAAAATATGTATTAAACTTCAACAATTATTATAAAATTGTACGTTTGACAAAAGCATTGCAATATTGGGTTCATTTTGTTCGCAATTTGAAAATCTTTTCAACGGTATATTTGTTTTCGAATGAATCGATAGCTATACGTTCCATATTTGATAAATAAAGTTTGTTGTATAGAAAAGTCGTAAATGGCTAAAACCTCAAGGTCGTTATAGTAAATTTTCGTATAGTTTGAGGGTGCATTTTGTAAATTTATTTATTTATAATTGATTTTTGTAAAGTGTATAAATGATATACTACAAGGCATGCAGACCCGTGCGTTGCACACGGGTTATATCTAATTGTTGATGTCGTACGATTTTTGTAAGTTGAGGAGGTGTAAGTGTGGTAGTGCATTTAATTGAAACGTGACGCATACGCGTAATGTTTAAGCAAGTAGTTACAAAATAATTTAAAATTTTAAGTTAAGGTAAAGGAAGCTTAAATGCATGTGTTTTTCAAAAGAAGGTTAGAAGTTTTTCTTTATATGAAAATTGATGTACCAGTTTTGTTTTTTGTTTTTTAGTTGATACGATTGCCATTTGACTAAACGACCGTTAAATCTAGTATTAAGTTAGATCACGTACTGAATATGTATGTTCTAAGTCCATAGAAAAGTATGAAATTAATTATGTAACTAATTTCTATTTTATTTATATTTTTTCTAGGTTTTTTTAATTTCTTTATATATGTTAGTATACATTGATTTATATTTATTAGTATTTGTTAACTTATCTTTTTATTTCTTTTGATGTTTTTTATGATAATGGTATAATTTGTGTAGTTGAGGCATCTTTATGTTAACTGGTAAAATTTTAAGGGTGTTTGGTGTCTCTTGGGAATGATTGCCTTCAACACTTAGTTGATGGGTTTTGCATGCAATTAGTATCAACGGCGTAACGTTTCTATTCACCATCATGACTTTTGACCTTCTAGTTGTACCACTCGTTATATGTGGTGCGGTTATTTAAAGGGCAGTCAACTCATCAGAACTTCATAACATCTCAACTGTAGATATAAATATATCTGTTAATACTTCATCAATGGTAAGTTCCAGCTTTTCACCTATAATCTTTGGTTGTGCCTTGACTGAGCTGATGGAATTAAGCGTTGAGACTAAGATACCTAAGTTTATGAAGTTTTTCTTTATGCAACAAATAGCGGAAGAGAAATCATTTGCAAATTTGCTCCAAAATCAAGCTAATGATGTGAGGAGGAGGCTGACTAAGTTGCATGTCATGATCTGTGAGATGGAAGCTATGTTGATCGGTTGGCTATTTTTTATAGCTTGGATTGTTTGAGGGACACTATCAGGAGGGAAAATGATAAGCTTTCTTCTTTGACACAACTGCTAGATGAAGTTAAGGATGGGATTCATGAAAAGGAGAGACATGTGGATATTATGGATCTAGCTGATTAGATGGTCAGACCCAAGGGGTATGTAGGTTGTTTTGTTTGGATGATGATGTGATTAAGTTGTTTTTTAATCCCTTGATTGTCATGTTTATGTGGTGGTGCTTCTTTTGTTAATGACATTATTTAGTGACTTTTCTATCTCATGGATGTAATGTTTAAACTTTTAATATAATGAAGTTATTATAATATGTTTTTTGACCTTTTTATGTTCTTGTTTTTTTATTGGGTATTTAGGTGTTATTTTATGATGTTAGTGATCTGCGGAAGTAGAGAGCAATGCAATCACATGGTATTTGAATATTAGCCGATTGGTTATTCCTTTACTGTAAATCAGCAAAGGTCATAAGTTTCATTGTTTTTAGGTATTGGGCCTAGATTGTTTGCCTCAAAACCATATTTTTGGGATGTTAGATGGATTGTAGAAACAAAGTTTTCAAACTAAGAAATGGCTTGCTTAAGGATTATACTGAATAATGTTGGTTTTTTTGTTAACGCAACTATTTTGCAAGTCGTTTCTAGTTTTGTGCAGGTAAGATGTCTATTATAGTTTTTATGAGAAAGGTTATTTAGATGGTTTATACTACCTTTCCTGATATGTAATGCTCATTAAATGATATTCACTGCAGTTAAATGTTTATTCGGTGCAGTTAAATGATATTGTGGTTGATTTAGATGGTTTTGCAGCTTAAATGTTTATTCGGTGTAGTTAAATGATATTGTGGTTGATTTGTAGTACTAAGCATATGCTAGTTATATATAATTTGTAATTTTGAATAAGTTTTAATAACAAAGTTAAAGATTGAATTTTGGTGTTATATTTAAGTAAGATAGTAGACACAAAATAGGCTCAAACTTTGTGAAGTCTGTATCTCTGAATGACCTGTTTGATTGTTATCAGTCAAGTGTCCATATAAGAAGATAACTTTGCTAAATTTAAAGCCATGTTATCACTTTGTTATTTGGAATTTGTGTATGAATATCAAGTGTGTTGATTAAAAGGTTGTGGTCATGAACATGAGTATATAATAGGCACCTTATGCTAAAGTTAAAACAACTAGGTTGAATGTGTGGTGAGTGGGTATGTAAAGAGAATATGTGAAATGCCAATAATGGAGTGTCTTGGCAGCCTTGTGATTACAATTTCTGGAAAGCAAAAACATTAGGAATCTCATGTCATTCCATAGAGGTTTGCATGGGATTTGGTTTTGTGAGTCTTTCTTAGAATAATTATTTAGTTAACTGTTTGGCTGCATTTATCTATTTAAAGTGTGTTTTTAGCTCTTTGTTTATGCACTCTTGCTTATCAACTCACACTCATAAGAAGGGTAATAATTGCATGGTTATCGAGGTGTGGTGAGCTACAGGCGTCTTCTAATTTTGTCGATTAGGAGCCCATATTTATTCTTTACTAGTCGTAGGTCGATGATTGAAGATTACAGGCTTGCCGAGCGATAAACAATGTGAGTGGGGAAGTTGCTGATGTGGTTGAAGAGAGGTATCACTTTCTTGAGGAGCTTGATAGTTTGGTGGTGTGGCTTGTGCCTGCAAAAATAGCAGAGTTTCTCAAGGAGAATCAGAGGAAGGTTAGGGAGACAGTGGCAAAATTGCAGATCTTGGGGAGGGAAATGGAGCTGAATGCCCGTGAGAAAGATATGTTCATTTAGAAGCTGATAACGCTCATTTTATACATATTTCTATATGCGTTATATGTGCTTTTATGTATATTTATTGGTTAATTGTATGAAATTTTGATACTTAATGGACTATAAATGCTATTGTAGGTTCATGTGACGTGTCGTGGAAGGAAATGAAAGAATACATGAAGATTTGAAGCTTAAAAAAAGAAGTAAACTCAAGCTCTAGTCTTCCGACACATGTTCAATGTTTTGACCATAACTTGAGCATACGAACTCGGATTGAGTTGATTCAAGTGGCTAAGGAAAGAGAAAACAATTATTTATAACTTTAAATTCGTTCAAGAGCTTAAAATGTACCAAGTATGGCGTACTTTCCAATAAGTGCGACACACTTTTCACCATCTTGAAGTACGACGCACAAATAAGTTTGTGCGGCACCCTTTCTGTCTGATAAGCTATTAATGCAAATTTACTCCCAAAAACCGATCATAGCCCCTCCCCCCCAGCTTGGTCCCTAAGTGTTAGAAAACTATAAATAGACCCCCTTTGGTGCCTGAACTTTATATCTTACACACACAACTCATACAATAATGTGGAGAGGAGAAAGGAGTGGTAAGGATCTTTGGATCCTATGATCCAGACAACCCTTTATCTCGCCATGCTACCACCACCATCATAGCCACTTTTTATTACTATTCCAACATCATTTCCAGACCTCAAAACTCCTGTACACACAACCCTAACACATATTATCTTGATACTTAGACGATTCACACCAAATCCTTCTAAGTCACTATATTAAGCTCGTTACCAAACACACCATTTGGCGACGTGTTGCTGAATTCCCAGAGGGTTTGTGATAGATTCTCGAGGCATCTCAGTAGGTTTAGGATGTTGGTTGTATAAGGAAGGAATGGGTTTTGGTTTGGTGCTTGTTAGTAGTTGGAATAACGTTTTTGGTACTTTGTTCTTATATGTTGGATATGTGAAACATGATATAATATTTTGATGATCTTGCTATGACTTGTGAATATATATGCTTATGAATTCAATGTTATCTTTGCTTAGATCATTGTTTATCTTTTGGTATATCATTACAATTGAAATAGATCAAAAGGGTTAATTGTCTTGATGTATTTTAAACCGTTTGTATATGGCGTGTCAATATCATACTTGTAAGAATTATGTGGTAAATTAATAAACAACCTAGGTAGAATTATGTTTAAGACCCTTCTTTATGTTGACCGATCGGGTTGTGATAAATTCATATGTATGCATATCTGATATATAACCATGCTTATTACGCTTGTGATGATGTAGTATATAGGCCGAAAGGATTCTCTGTTATCATTGGTAGAAATGTTTATTATTATGATTACCCGTCATATATGACTTGCATGATTTGTTTATATAAAGTCTTCCTCTATCTATATTTATTATGTCATATGGATCATGCCTTGTTTGTTGCTTGCTTAATACACACGTTTTGGCTATTTGATCCGTGACAATCATTTAGCTTTGTTACTTGATAAACAATTTGTGAATTGCTACAAATCTCGTGGAATGACCTGGACTTACCTTAGACTATATTACACTCGATAGAGTATACTTTCCTGAATGTTGTGTTTTTATTCGTTCGTTTGGTAAATCTAGTTATTATAAATTAAAGCTTGTAAAACACACATCAAGTTTTTGGCGCCGCTGTCGGGGTTTTGTTTTAGTTGTTTGCAGATTGTTTGCTTGTTCTTGTGCATCTTACGTATGTTTAAATCCTTTGAAATCTCTTAAATATGTCTTCTGTTGCTGCAAGTGCGCCACACTTCTATATAAAACGATTGAAATAAAGTATTCAAGTTAATTACATTTGTTAAAATATATAAATGAAATAAAATGTGTAGATACTAGTATGATTAAATTTTGTTAAAAGAAAATTCCTTTTTTACTCTTTTAAATAAAATATTTATTTAAATTTATATTAAAATAAAAGGGGTCAATCGTTTGACCAAAACCCGAGTTAGTCAAAAAGTTTTACTTGGATCGATTCGAATAACCGGATTAATTTTTTTTACCCGAGTAACTCGACCCGAACAGGCTTAATCGAGTTGAGGTTCGTGTCGGGTCGGGTCTGTTTAAAAAAAAACATCAACACTACCGCTCCGATCAGAACATATCCCAAGCTCTTATCACCATAACTGACTTCATAACCTCCGCTATAATCATCACTTTGATCCTTATCTCCATTTTCTCGGTATACAGTGTGTCTTCTTCATTAATGACTAGCTTCAAGGCCCGCCCGATGGGCGGCTAGCTTTAAGATTATTTTTGAAGATACAAAATTTAGTAGTAGAATTAAAGATATAAATCACGTTAAATGATCCAAATGATAAAGTAACGTTAAAGAACTTAATATTAAAAAATACAATAAACTCACGTCTATTTTAATACCATAAGATAGTACATATACTTGATTGTTGAGAAAAGGAGAATAACAAATAGCCTACGACCTTTAAACAATAAAAAATGACCTAAGCAAGCTAATACACCAATTAGATGTTCAGAACTCAGAAAACACGAAACACACAAAATAACAAATTTTAAATTTAGAAAAATGTATATCTTTGGCTCTACAGTCTTTCTTCAAAGACTCCCAACTCACAAAACTATTTCTGTCAACAACTCGAATCCGCTGCCAACCATCGTTGCCCAATCTCTATTTTTCAACTTTTGACACATGCCATAAGGGAAATCAGCAGTCAGGTATAAACCCAAGTTCTTCCATTTTCCTAATGTTGAAAAAGTGGAGAGGTCTCATAGTGGAATTAGGCATTCAATCTTTTTTTAACAATGTTGCGGCCATAAATGGTCTCATATATGTTCTTCTGATGTGATTTTATCAGCAAGATCCTTCAACTCAACTAATACCTTTATAATTTTTCAGTATAACATTAAAACTATGACTTAAAAGAGGAAGAATAGGATTGACTTATAGGTCAAAACGGGTAATTCTGGTAGAGGTTGAAGGATCTCAAAGTAGACATGAAATTAGAAGGAAAAAAACATAACGTCTTTAAGTATGTGTGTTCCCATGATGAATTGATTATTGGAACATAAAACCGATTTCATAGATTTCATATATTTGATATACATGGAATGTTGAAGGAGGCACTCATGCAAATCAGATATAGTTAAGACATGACCATGTTTTAAGTAATTTGGTACATACAAAATCCAGCAAGAACACCAAGTTCCAAAAATATCCAAACACCCCCTGATGCAGGCTGCAACAATATCTAAAAACCCCTCACTAAAACATTACCAAACATCATTAAATCACGTGATTATTGTAACACCCCCAAAATAGGAGCGGAAATATGTTTGAGAGCGTTACTTCATAATACCATTGCACGCGACTTGAGAGAACGACCTCTAAATATGACGTTTGAAAAGTAATCTTGTATTGTTTAGACTCCAATGCACATCAAGTAAGCCAAGCATCTAATTCACCTGAGAAAAACATGCTTAAAAGTGTCAACAAAAAGTTGGCGAGTTCATAGATTTTTGTAAGTAAAAATATTGGATCAGAGATTTGTAAAGCGTGTATGACCATTTTAACCCTTATAATAGTCACAAAAATGTATGTATAAATATTGAACCGTAATTGTTTAAAGTGTGTATTGCTTGGTATACAATATCCGAAGAAGTGCGTATTGCTTGGTATACAATATCCAAAGAAGTGCGTATTGCTTGGTATACAATATCCGGAGAAGTGCGTATTGCTTGGTATACAATATCCGAAGAAGTGTGTATTTCTTGGTATACAATATCCGAAGAAGTGATTTAATTAATGCTACTTGCGCCCATAAGTAAAAACAACTATCGTATCTCACCGTGAGATATGAAAAGGAGTTTGAAATTAATTATATAATGAGTTTGTAAACGTTCATGTATCCGAGTATATAAATGAGTTACGAAATCAAGTATGTAAACAAGTATGCAGAAGAGTATGTAAAAGAGATTGTAAATGTATATGTAAACCATTTGTAACGAGCATGTATTCTCCCCTGAGATTTGTAAAGTAAATGTAAACCAAGTGAAAGAGGGGCTATAAACTCACCTCTAGTGAAAGTTGTGATTATCGCAAAATCAACAAAGTAATCGTCGCTAATGATCCGGAATGCAACCTAATTAATTATAGGCCGTATAAGTATAATGTATTTAATATAAATACAATACCACATGTTATATAGTTACATCACCACCTAATAGTTTTAGTTTAATTTAAAAAGTCAAAATAATATTTAAATCTCATTTGTTAAATAAATATCTATTTAATTGTACCCATAAAGAAAAATATTATTTTTGTTCAACAATGTATTATTTGTTAATAATACATGATTTACTATTTTTATTGATTATATAATGATATTATATAAGTAGTTTAATTGATTTTATAAAAGTAGTGTACAAAAGTAAAAATAGTGCACAAGGTTTTATAAATCTCATATCTTTATCGTTTTAACTCCGTTTTATACGTTCCTTATGCCCACAGTTTCGTATTAAGAAAATCTATTAAAATATTACATTTATAATATTTTAGCTACTAACTAACAGTAAAATTTACAGATTCTATGAAAATATATAAAACTACTTTTATATATTTAATCTTTGTAACCTTATAAAAATCATAACTCATTCATTTTAATTCCGTTTCGCTTGTTCTTTATATGTATGGAATCGTGACGAGATAAACTATTTAAATAAAATACTTACTTATTTTATAAAAATCTGTGTCAAATCAGTAGCTTCAAAATGTTTATAAAATTACTTTTATAACTTTATATCTTTCAAGACTCGCAACTCATTCGTTTTAATTCTGTTTTTCGAGTTTCCTTATAGGTTTGGAATCCTCTGTGAAATGTACTGATCATGTATAAAATTACTTACATTTCTCAGATCAGAAATAGTAGCTATTTTTATAAAATAACTTTTACAAAAATACTTTTATATATTTAATTATCGTAACCTTGTAAATGTCATAACTTCTTCGTTATAACTCGGATTTTCAAGTTCTTTATATGCTTACGATCTTCATAATATGTACTATTTTAAGAAAATACTTCCTGAATTTATAAAAAGATGAATCTAAACAGTAAGCTCAAAACAATCCTTATATATATATAAAGTGTATAAACTAGTTTTTATTGAAAATCATTACTTGATTGATTTTGTACAAGTCTTCTAATTTACTTTGTACCATATGTATTACATATTTTAGGTCCTCATATTCATATCCATAACTCTTGTCTAAGTACCAAGTCCTCATGATAATTTATATATAACTTTTGTAATTAAAGTTTCAACAAATAAATTTATAAACTAAATATATAATTTATTCAACACTTATATAAAGTGTGTTCTTGCATTTTAATTATTATTTCACCATAGATACATGTACATTCGAATCTCATATATGCTTGTAATATTTTATAAACCATAAAAATAAACCCTAGGTGGTGATTAACATAATAACAAGATATAAAATATGAAATTGAATAATTAGAAAGATTAGGGTTTTGTTTAGACCTCAATGAAGATGCATGAAGATGATACACAAATCTAAACCAAGTATTTAACCCTAAATACTTTTAAAAAAACCCTAATTCCAACTTGAAAACCCTAATTATCTTCTTGATATAAACCCTTGTGTAATCAACACCCAAGCTTCCAAATTACCTTGATACACCTTAGATATTATACCCTAGAACACTTGTATGCTTGATACCTTTGAAAATGAAAACTATGGAAACCCTAAAACCCAATGTTGAGCCGTGGGTTAGTGGGGAAGAACAAGAGAGTGTTTGATTTATTTTGCTAGTTGTAAGAGTGTTATGACTTGCCTAGGAACTTGTTAACTTTATAGAAAGAATATTGTTACAACAACTTCAACCATACATGACTTGTAGTGGTAGGGTACTGCGTTAATGTGCACTCCTCTTCCCTGAAAAAAAAAAAAGGAGAGATTAGATAGTTTTAATAGAGAATGGGGCATAATTTTATACCTTGGTGGTTTATTAGCTAGACGTGATAATTCTATTGGAGAGTTTAGAATTATTTGTGTATTCTAAGCTTGGATCTAACATATGTGGTATAAAGGTTAGAATTTATTTAATTTCTATGTATTAGGTATAAAAAGTGGGTATTTGTTGAGTATAGCTGGGTATCTGGTGCTTCCGGGTATGCTTAAATGTATTTTATTGCAAAACATAGACGTTTTACGTAACCAATAAAAATAAAATATGAAAAGTTAAAAATTATCCTCGTAATAATTTTATAACACTTGCTTGTCATAAACTTTAACTTGCTTGATGTCCGTTTACGTTGAATGTTGATTTTTAGTTTACGCGATTTAATTAAACGTTGAAAATTAAAAATAAACGCGCAATAGTTTAAAATAAATAATTCGATATTAATTGACGTAAAATGACGTGAAAATATGGATTGTTACAATCTCCCCATGTTAAAAGAATTTCATCCCGAAATTTAGTTTGAGTTTTCTTTCGGAGTGGTGTTGATGAAGAGGTGCGGGTTCTTTTCCTAATCCTCCAAATATGCGCTAACCCAACTTTGTTAACATTAATGTTCTTAACTCCTTTTTAGACCTTGAAGACTTTTAGGGTTTGGTGTGGGATGATGTCGACTTTCTATCGTAAGGTGACGTAAAGGTCTACCTAGTTGCTATGGTTGCTAATTCGATTTCCCAAAGTAAACACATTTTATTGGTACACACACAAAACTTTGCTTTTCAATGATTAAGTAAAAATAGATTAATTGACAAAAGTTTTATGTACGGATATGTGCTTAAACACATATCAATTTATTTTCTTAATATTAAGCTAAAAGCCATAATGAACGAAAACGGTAAAAACTGCATGTATTAACGTTTGAATTTCGACAATTGTGTCTGCATGTAACAATATTCAATAAAATGACAAAAACAAAGGCAAAGCGGATAAAACCGAACACGGGAATGGAATGAGCGTGAGAAAAATGAAGCCGAATGCATATTCATTTTTAATTGGCCAACCCGTACCCATTTAATGGGCCAGGTCAACCATTAATATTTGAAGTATACTAATAATAAGCCTAAATCCCTAAGCCTATTTATAATAAAAGTCCCAAATCCATTTCTCTATCTAAGCCTAAGTAAAAGAAATAAGTCTAAGCCCAATCTTTATCTAGTCAAACAAGCAACAATAAAAAGGCGCTCAAAAGTACTGTTTATTGTCTCTCTCATTTTTACACAAGGATGAATAACACAGGGTAAATCAATCCACT
Source organism: Tanacetum coccineum (assembly GCA_026074375.1). Classification (NCBI taxonomy): domain Eukaryota; kingdom Viridiplantae; phylum Streptophyta; class Magnoliopsida; order Asterales; family Asteraceae; genus Tanacetum; species Tanacetum coccineum. The sequence continues at coordinate 22,032 of BQNB010065942.1, read as the reverse complement.
TCACACACATGAATCCCTTCTAGAAGATCTACCTGACACTCTCTGACACACCTTCACCTAGGCAATCCTAAGGCATATCATTGGCTATTGAGACGTGTAAGAGATCCAAGGGTTCAGATGGGTAGATATGGAATCAAGGGCTTGGATTAATGACGAAAGACGCTCCCCGGGCTCTAGAATCATCTGCTCATCACAATAGTATAAGAGGATATCACACTGAGTAATAATCTAGAGTAGTGTAGTTTAGGAGTAGTGTAGACTTAATTTCTAGCTTAATTCTTGCTTATCTCTTGTATTCAGCTTAATGTACTTCTCTTTTCATTAATAAAAGTAATTTTCAATTTAATTGTGTTCTTTAAATACAGTTTTTACTTATGCAATTTACTCAAATTTCTTAATAAGCTAAAATATTTACTCAAGCCCTCTTTAAGCTCAAATAAGCTCCTAAAAGCTTATTTGAGCTTATTTGTTCACTTTCAAGTTAGTTGGTTAAGGATTATGGTTTTAAGCTATGTGGATGATAAGTTAATAATGGAAGGGCTTATGGGTTTTACCAGCTTGTTTTTAACAAGCTGGAGCTTGTAGATAAGCTTTAAAGAGCATTTAAGTCCTTGTTTAAGCAAAGGACAAGGTACACTCACTTTTACTCTTTTTAGCTTATTTGCTTATTCAGCTTATTAAATTGCTTATTCCTGCTTATTATCTGCTTGTTTAGTTTTATATTAACTTATTGCATTTAGATTTTAGTTTAGAATTGTTTAATTTGAGTTACATAGAACCTGTCCTTTAAAATAGTCAAATTAGCTTTTTAGTCTAGCTTATTATTTAGTGCTTAATTTTCCAAAGTTAATGTTTATTTGTTATTAATATGCTTAGTTCATCATCTGTTTTCAAAAATCAAGGCTTATTTGGATCTGTTTTGGCTTAAAATGAGTTTTCAAAAGTTTAAAGGGGTGTTTGGGTTAAGCAGTCTTAACAATAGTTAAGACTGCTAAGGTTGTTTTTTAGAAGTTTAATTAGTTTTGTTTAGCTTTAATCTAGTTTATAAGTGAGTTTTTATAAGTTTAAAATAGGTTTTGTTAAGTTTTTAAGTCTGTTTAATCAAAAATTTAAATATGCTAGTTCATAAGTGAACTTAACTGTTTGATTCTTGGATTCATAAAAGTATTCTTAAGTTGTAGTTTTTTTGTGTCAAAATGAGTCTCTCTTACATCTTTAACAATTTTGTTTTGAGTCATTTAGCTCTGATAGCATTTTTAGTTATTTTAGGTCAAACACAGTTTAGTAGTTGAATGATTTCAAGGGTCTAAGTGTGCAGATCTTTTGGATCAATAATCTAGATTTTCTTTGTTGAACCTTGATTAAAATTAGCTTATTATAGTCTCTTCGTGATCTTTTAAGTTTTCTAAGTTTTGAGTTAGCTTTTGAGTCATAGCACATAAGCTTTAAAGTAGTCATTAATTTTCCAAAGAGCCAAAAATACTAGTGTAGTCTGCCATTTTCATTCTCCTTTTTCTAGCTTATTTCTTTATTTAGTTTACTTAATTTTTGCTTATTTGTGTCATTAGCTTATAGTACTTTTTTTGTTTTCAACTTTCAGCATAATATCTATAGCTTATTAGTCCTTAATCTTGGCTTAAGTTTGGTCAAAAGTCTTTAGAAAGTGGATTTTGTGTCAAACTGTCTAAATGGTTTTAAGTGCTTTTCCAGCTTATTTGTTTGCTTATTTTTAATCATAAGTGCTTATTAGGTTTAGGTGTTGATCTGTTTCAGCTTATTTGTGTTTCTTATATCTTAATGAGTCGTGAAATGTCCAAACAGTTTAGCTTATTACTTCAAAAGTTTAAAAACCAAACTGTCACTTTTGATTGCTTTTTCCTAGCTTATTTGTATGTTTCAGCAATAAGTCAATTTATTAAAGTTGTTAGTTTTTTGCTTATTCTTTAGGAATTTCAAAAAGTAAAATAAAAAAATGTTTGTACCAAAAAGGTAGGTCACAAGACTCGAACCTGTGACCTCCCTTTCACAACACCAACACCTTAACCAGCATGCCCTTGGGACTTTTTCGTTATAGTATCATTTCATTTATTTCTTATATGCATTTAGAGTTTAGCTTAATTTGCTTATTTGATTTTTCCTGACTTATTGGTTTCAGCTTATTTGTTCCTTTTTCTTTGTAAAACTTACTTTTAGCTTAAAGTATTTTTATAAATTGTCTTAAAATTTTAGGATTAAGCTTAGTATTTTAAATTTAATTTCTAGTATTATTTAGTTTTGAAAATAGTTTTATATAGTCTAAAAAATCCAAAAAAAATATTTCATGTCTTTTAAAAAATAGTTTAATACATTTTAGTTTAGAAATTTGCACTTTGAGTTTTAAGAGTTTTATTTTGTCATTTTTGGTTAATAAGTTGTTTTTAGTTATTAATTGTTTTTCTTATAAGCCTTTAGAATTTTAATTGCCTTTATTTTTTTAGTTTAGCGTGCGTTTATGTGCTTTCACTTTGCGTTATTAGATTTAGAAATCAAATCCAAAACTTAAATGACAATCAAGCTCGATTTACAACATGAACGTAGAGTTTCTATTCACTTCTCATCGAGGAGAACGATACCCGTGTTGACTACTTATTATTCTTTTCTAAGAATAATTTTGTATGAACTTGTTTAATGGAATGTCTTTATATATACAAACATATATATATATATAATATATAGTATATATAGAATATATATATATATAGATATATATATATATATATATATATATATATATATATATATATATATATATAAAATATATATATATATATATTATGGAGGTTATTTGTTGATATGTATCCTAACGATTACAAAAATGGCGCCGCTGTCGGGGAGAGGTGTAGCGATTTTTACGGGATTGTTCATGTTCGAGCCTTGAAGATCCTTTCTCCATGAAAAGTTTTCGTTTTATTTTATATAAAAATACAAAAATATTTTATACTTCTATTTTTATTTTCTTTTATTTTAATATTGAAAATAATCGTTTTGTCAATTGTTAAATCGGCTCACCTTTAGATTAACAAACTATAAGAGAGGTATAAGGAGGGTCGATCCTACAAACTTCGACCCGAAAGGAGAAGGTTTTTAAAACGCTTCGCGCTTACCCGCTCCTCCGCTTCTTTATGCGTTTTCTAGAGAGCTACCGTGCACCTTTGACTATCGGTTACCAAAAATATTTTTCTTTCTTTAAATTTCTTTTCCTTATGTATTATTTTAAAAATATATAAATATTCTTCTCTGTCCTCTTATTCGTTTAATTCTTATTCTCTCTACCCTCTTATCCGATAATTCTACAACATGTCTTGGTTTTCGGGGTGCTCGTGGTGTGGAGGTCCATTTAACGGTGGAAAGTATCGGCATTGTACCAATGTGAGTTTCGGAGACAAGTTTGTCCGTAACCCTGATCCTATTTCTTATGATGAAACACCCAATTTTTCTTACCCACCTCCACAGCCTCAGTACAAGATATACTCATGTGAATTATGTGGGAACAATTCTCACTATGGTTTTGATTGTCCGCCACAGTTACCGCTTGTCTATGAGCAGGAACCGTGCTACAATCAAAACTTTGGTGATAATTATTATTCACAAAATTTATCGAGTTTTCCATAACAATATCTTTGTTGTGAAAACTGTGGGGGTCCTCATGCAAATTTTTAGTGTCAACCGAATCCTCAAAACTTATATGAGCCTAATCTTTGCTATAATTTTAACTCTTCCGGTTTTGACCAACCTACACAGACATCCATCGATCATCTACCTCCTAAAGAAATAAGTATCCGAGAATTGCTACTTCAGGAGAAACTTCATAAAGCTTTACAAGACATTTATGAAAAGTTAAGTCAACAAGAGCAGGCAACTACTATTAGTACTCATACTCTCGAGCTTTCGCGACATTTCAATTTTTTTACGATGATGACAAAGATGACGATGATGACAATGATGACGAGGAGAGTACTATTCCTTTAAATGAAATTATTTCTCAAATTCCTTCGTCTATTGCAATCACTCCCGTCTTACCGACTATGGAGCTCGAGGACTCTCTCAACATGGGGGATGAGTATCTTAGCACTATTCCTAAAAAGGAATCGGACGAATTCATAAAGTCTAGTGTTTAGGACCTTGTCTCAATCCCAAGTGAGTCTGAGGATACATCCGATAATGACAATGAGATTGATTTGCCTTTTTGTAATAATTCCGTAACTTTCTCTAATCCTCTCTTCAATTCTAATGATGATTTTACCTCTAGTGATGATGAGTCACTTCCTGAGGAGGACATTCAGGAAGAAAATTTAAAATTTATTCGAACCCTCTTTTTGAATTTGATGACGAGTACATCTCTAGTGACGTAAATTCTCTTTTTAATGAGGTGTCAGAGGACATCGAGAGCGAGGACTCCTATGTTTCTAAACTTGATGAGCCGGATTTGCTAGTAACACCTCTTTCCAAGCTTAATGAGGATAAGTGTTTTGACCCGGGTGGTGATTTCGTTTTGGAAGAAATCAAAGCTTGTCTTACAAGTGATTCCATTCCCACGGGAATTGATGATGATGACTTTGACCCGGAGGGAGACATTCTTCTTCTGTAGATGTTATTAAATAATGATCCATCTTCTCATCTTCCTCCAAAAGAAACTTAATTTTGAGGACTTAAAGAATAAAATCTATGTTTCAACTATGTTGTAGAACGGTTATCATGATTCAAAGGGAGATTTAATCAATCTGAGAGTTGCTATTAAGGACACTTTTCTTTAATCTCCCGCCCAAGGTGTTTATTAGATCGGGACCCAGAAGCTTAGAGGATGAACCTGATAATAATAATTTGGAGAGTATGATCAAAGTTTTCTACCCCGAGATTCATGAGAAAATTATTTCTCCGACATATGTGAGTTACCCTTGAGGATGACATTATCTTTCCTCCACATATGGTTATTTGAAAATTTTCTTCCTATTTCACCTATCCGATGGATTCTTCATTTCTTCTATCCTCCGGAGTGAAGGACACCATTTTTGACCCCGGCATCTCCGCTTATAGTTTCTATTCCTTAGAGCCGGTGGCATATAAGAGTCCGATGATGATTTTTCCATTCTTCTATTTTTGCCCCAAGGATAAAGGGGATTCGGAGAGTCAAGCTAGAGACTCGCATAAAAACAAGCGCTTCTCGGGAGGCAACCATGTTTCTATCTTCTTTTTCTATTTTCTAATAAGTGTGACGTGAGGAGGCTCGCCTCTTCCTTTCTCGTGTTTCGTGGTTTGTGTTTTATGTTCAAGATTGCCCGGATTATGAAGACTCTCGTGCTCGTGGTTTTGTCCATCGTTCACTCGAGCTTCTATCCTTTGCATGCTTATATATGGGAATCCGATATCCTAGATCTTATTGATTAAACGTTTATCTATTAGCAATTACTAAACGGCTTTAGATTTACGTAGAAGACCCCTTTAAACGATTAGGGAAGACAGTGGTTTTGTTATCTAGTATGGGGGATCTTTCAGATTGATCTACTGCATTTGCCTTGTCTTCACGTAACCCCGTTTTACCACCAAAAATAGTAAAAATATGTGATTTTCGGCCAAAATTAAAAAAAAAATTCAAAAATAGAATAAGTGTTTTTGATTTTCCGATGGTAAGAATAAGAATTAAATTTTGACTTGATCGGAGCAAGTTGCGCTCAACATGCCCTAACTTATATAATTTAAGCTTTGCTCGTCTTGTTATACAAGAAGCTTTAAAACGCGCTCTAGCTTGAAAAAGCCTAGAGTTTAGCAAAGTTTCTCATAATAGATTTTAAATATGCAAAGCTGATTCTATTAGACTAAGCTTCACGTCTTTAATAAAGATTTAACATTTGCGAAGAACAAAAAATGATAAGTTGAGTCTAAGTTGGATCTAAGCAATGATTAAGTTGGAATCGTAAGAGCGTCAAAAGTGTAATTTGTGGCTTTTCCTCCCCGAAGCTTCTAACCGGACTAATAATACGTGCTCTTTTTAGAAATTAGACAAATTAGTGGTTTTATCACCCTTAAAAGTCTTTTAAGAATCAACATTTTTAGACTTTTTAGTCTTAGTTCAAATTTATACTTATATTTTCTAAAAGGAATTTTTTTCTATATATCGTGGTAATGTAAAGTGTTCAAATAATAATAATAATAATAATGATAAATACTATATATAATAACTTGTCAGATTACTGGATCATGGTCGACTCGCATACCGATGTGACAGTCTTCATATAAGGCAAGGTCCGAACCGAAATTAAGACAACTGGAATCATGGTCGGTTCGCGCCTCCGATGTGACCGTTCCTTTAAAAGGTGGAGTTATAAGTATATATAATATTAATGTTAAGTGTACATGTATGTTATTGAAAGTAAATGAAAATCTCATTTTCTAAAAATTAAATATGCTTTTTGAACTAAGACTATTTCTTATTAATTTTGGTCTTTCTAAATAAGTAATTAGTTTTAACGGAAACCTAAGTGGTTTGAAACCGAAGGTCCTTGAGTTCCTTCTACTATTATCTGTGGGGTGTCAAAAGCCTGGTCACCTAAGCCAGTCCGACTGGGATGTGCCGAGAAAAAAGAAAAAGGTTTTTTCCCCCCCCCTACATGGAATGATCTCGCCTTCACAATCATAATTCTTGTGTGGAACGTTGCCATTAAAAGGATACAATTTCATAGAATGTCGATTGGATGGTCGAAATTCAAAATGAGCGCATACACATTTATAGATATTGATCCATTGGGAGTGAAAAGTTAGTCTAGGCTTACACAAATTGCAAATATGAGTAGTGTTAGCATCTTAACTTGTATTTAACAATGATTTCGTTTTTTAGCTTGGTTTGGGGCGGGTGAAAAATCGAGGACGATGAATTTATCATTTTGGACACTATTTATAAGTGTTTCTTGTTCCGTGATCCTAAAAGTTATAATTAAATAATGAAAGTCGAACATGTTGTCACTTGTGAAAAATAAAAATATATATAAAGAAATGGTAAAACGGGACGTTTCAAAACTATTGATTTCTTAATCCCCTTAGATGAACACTTAGCTACTTTTTGAGGTAATTAGTTTAGGGGGATTGAAATTTTTGGTTTTAAGCGTGTATTTATATCATTGCGTGAGGACACAAAATAGCGTAGTAAGGGGGTAAATTTGATATTGTCTAACCTCATATTATTTATTTTCTTTAATATTAAGCTAAAAAGACTAATAATGAACGAAAACGGTATAAAAATGCATTGTATACGTTCGTATTTCGAATTGTGTCTTGCAGGTAACAGATATTCAATAAAAGGACAAAAACAAACACAAAACGGACAAAACTGAGCACGAGAATGGAATGAGCGTGAGAAAAATGAAGCCGGAGGCATATTAATTTTTAATGGGCCAACCTGTATCCATTTAATGGCCGGGTCAGCCCATTAATATTTGAAGTATACTAAATATAAGCCTAAATCCCTAAGCCTTATTTATAATAAAAGTCCAAATTCCATTTCTCTAGTCCAAGGCCCAAGTAAAAGAAATAAGTCCAAGTCTAATCTTTATCCAGTCAAACAAACAACAATAAAAAGGTGCTCAAAAGTACTGTTTATTGTCTCTCTTATTTTTACATAAGGACGAATTACATAGGGTAAATCAATCCACTTCACACACATGAATCCCTTCTAGAAGAAAAAAAAAAATCCTACCTGATCAGGTTTTGACACACCTTGCCCACGGCTGGCAATCCTAAGGCATATCATTGGCTATTGAGATGTGTGAGAGATCCAAGGGCTCAAATGGGTAGATATGGAATCAAGGGCTTGGATTAATGACGGAAGACGCTCCTCAGGCTCTAGAATCATCCTCTCATCACTATAAATAGATGAGGTTTCACACAAAGATAATCATCTAGAGTAGTGTAGTTTAGGAGTAGTGTAGCTTAATTTTCCAGCTTAATTCTTGCTTATCTATTGTATTCAGTTTAATGTACTTCTCTTTTTATTAATAAAAGTAAGTTTTCAGTTAATTATGTTCTTTAAATACAGCTTTTACTTATGCAATTTACTCAAATTTCTTAATAAGCTTAAATGATGTATATTGGATATCATAACACAAGCAAGAATGATTGGGTTGGCTAATTATCTAGAGAGAGAAAGTGAGGTTTCTAGTGAGAGAAAAACCAAATGAAAGCTTTGTGATAAAATGAACAACCAACCCCTTCCCATGGCTGGAAAGGGGTTTATATACATGAGTGTTTATGCCCCAATGGGCTTGAGTATGGGCTTACAAGTGGGCTAAAGGCCCGACCCAATACTATTAGTCATACGCTTACATTAGACAACGAGCTATGCTATCTGTAGTTAACACCAGGGGTGACCGAGTCCTTTTTCATAATCCTAACAATCTCCACCTAAGGAGGTCACCCCAGAAATGCATTATGAATGCTAGCATTCTACTTCGTTAACCTTCTGTCCTGTAGCTCAAAGTCTTTGATTCATCAATCTTTGATGTCCATTGTACACTATGTAGTAAACATTGAGAGTTTGGTCCCTAGGCTGTGCGATCTAGAGCCTTCTTGAGATCATCATCCATCTTAAATCTCTTGATCATCCTTGTTGGGTAGCATTACCTTCATGTGACGTTGTGACTTTCGGACCGGCATGCTCACACTTTTCTTGATCATGACATTACTTATCAGAGTAGCAGAAGCTGTGTTATAGGTCTTTTGGTTGTCATGGTGTGCTTTTTATTGACATTTTAAGTGTGAGCATGGGGCTGTGAATTGACTCCACTGGAATGAGGTATCTCCATTTCCACCATAACTTGATCCTGTAATAAAACAGTTAGCAATAAAGTGTGTGGACGAATTTGGCTTTGTCATTCACCCGAGTCTGGTTGGATTAACCTTCGGATCCGTGAGGACCGACCTGTGATCAGGTAGATTCATCTTAAGAAGAATCTCCTTGATAGGATTTCCAGTATAAGTATCAGATCATCTGATGTGTAACCATCAAAATCTCCATACTTGCCTGTTCTCTGTATCGGAACGTCTCAAAGCAGACAACACGATAAGAGTGAATCGGTTAGTTACTATCTTACCGATTAAAGAGAAAACTTGATTTGAAAATCAATCGACGTGTCGTTTGAGAAAGTATTTTGTAACACATCGAGAGTGTTTGATAGCATAAAACCCAAATTTATTAGACAACTCATTTGTTTTGAAAAAGTTCACAATCGATGTGCTAGAAAATCAGTTGTTGGGCACATCGGAGAGGAGTTTTCAAAAATGATTCGTCAATTCCAACCTGAACAAGTTGTATTCACAAAGAATCTCACATCATTGCTTTCCATTTGACACAAGTTTAATCCATAGTGGATCTCACATGTCACCTACCAAGAGCTTGTTTGATGTTGGCTCTAGAAGGATTTCCATCTTCATTGTGAGTACTTTCGTATCACTCGGATGTTCTGGCAATACCACGAGGATAATGCGAAGGACTCTTAAAATCTTTACTTGTTGTCACAGTGTGTGAGAAACAAGCTCAATATGGATAAGTGTCCACTATCAAGACATTTGCTGATCTCAGGCTCTAGACTCAATAGTGCATTTTTGGTTTTAGTGGTCGGAGGCTGGAGCAGACTGCCACCTTTTCAATATCGACTAACTCGGAGTGAGAAAGACGATAGAATTGTATTGATCTCCGTGAGAAATGAAACAAGAATCCTTTGAGGGATCTTGAGTAGCTAGGGAGGGTTGTGCAGCGTATCACTAGGTCCATGATACTTGTCTTCAATGTCAGCAATCAACCATGTGATTCTGACAGCATATGTATTGACCCGGTTTCTGCCTAATGTTTAAGGAGGGCTGCTTTCTTTTCACCCTTTATCTTAACATTTCTTTTTCATTCTTCAACCCCTTCAGTGCTTACCGAGACTTCATTACTAGTACCTTGTTGGGTTTATTCCAGTACTAGCTCTATCTCAGTCCGCACTATTCCCTTATTCTCACATAACTCCTTTTGTAATCATACCTAAGGACTTCTACACTAACTAGTGAGTTGTCCCTGGGTAGATCCCTCTGGTTCTGGCGGGATCGTGGGAGCGAGTACCTAACCTTACCATCCTTATAACTCCTGATAAGTTGATTACAGGGTCGGTCTTAGGTATTTCCACGATAGCCATCATATACCATTCGCTCCCCCCCCCCCCTTAATATGTGCATCGATATTCTAAAAGGTTTAGCACATATGGAGGAGCCTACACTTGAGTTTAAAAGATCACATTTTATATCAGATTTTCATAATTAAATCACATTTTCTCCCCCGAGCAAAAATTTCAAATCCGTTGAGATTTTGGGTCTCAATTGATTTAAGTTAGGAAAATTTAGGAGAAAGTGTGTCAGGTTTATATAATCCGAATATGAAACATATAGTTACTTAATATACAAGCCTAAAGTACAGTTTTTGGTCACTACATAATAAGGACATATGAACAACAACCATAGTAAGATATACTACCCTCATTCGGTTCTCTTCAGTAACCCGAAAGTCGCTTCCGAATCGTCCACCAACAAAGCTTCTCCAGATTTCCGAAAGATACGTCGAAGTCTAGCCTTTCTGGATAGCGAACATGAACTCCTTGCTTCTGACAACGTCTTTTCTGCGTCAAATCTTGCATTCCATCCCTGGATTTGATTCTTTTTGACTCTGAACTCTTGACTCGGTAGTCCAACGCTTCATCGATCTGTTGTAGTACCATCACTGAACTTGTGGATCTCATTGAACCTCATAATCATTTGCACCCCGTATCTGTCTCTGAATGTAACTGCCCTTGGAGAGTCTATGACTGTGTAGTCATGCTTGAACTCAAATCCGGTGGCATCCCATCGAGGTTTGGTGAGATTTAACTGCGTCTGGTAACTCTCAATCCCCAGCTGAAAGTCTTCTACGCGTTTTCGGATAACCAAGTTTCTTGTCCAGAGGTTGATCGCAGTAGTGAGAACCTTTTTGTCATCGGGAGAAAGATGGTTCAAGTGACCTTGAAGATTTAACAAGTACAGATCTTCAAAGTCACTAGGGTACATATATTTGAAATCCCTTTCCGCGATGACATATTCTTTGAGATCAGCTCGACGAAGGATGATCTTCTTCATGTAATCATACCCATACATTGAGAAGACTTCGATTCGGACGACACTTAAGATACGCATGTGAGTTCGGACGGCTCTGCGGTCTCCTTCAGAAGAGAATCTGTCAATGTAGAATCGTTGTCTTTGAAACCACCAGTGAGAGATTCCATACATCCGCACGATGTCCATACTTTCACTCCACTTAATCCAGCACTGATCAGGTTACAGAGTTGCTCTAAGCCAACATCTGGATATAAAGACGCCTTCATTTTTGAGATAGACAAGGCTGGTCTGCCAATCTTGCGACCGTATCGAAGATACTCCAGATCTTTGTTGAAGAAGAAGTCAGATTGGATGGTAATATGACCTGGTTTACCACCAAGTGGAAGTGGCTTGCTAACATTGTACTGTAGAATTGCATCATCCCCCCCCCCACGCCCCCTTGTATCGTAGAGAACCTTGTGGCATTCTTCCATCTGTACTGGAGATGAACGTACATCGGGAAAAAGGCTTTGACAATTTCATATGCAGGGCCTTCCAGGTCTTTAGGAGTGAGTTCAGAGATTCCTTGTCGTTTACAATACCAATCCATAAATGTCGCGATATCACCGGTCTGAGCAAGTAATGAGTTCTCTGGTGGTGGTACATATGTAGTCTTCAGTGTAGAGGCCCAGTTGTTAGTTGGTACAGGCAAATCAGAGGATGGTATAGTCCAGGCAGGTTCCGGAGAAGCAGGTCGATCTTCAGTGAGAGGTTTCCACCAACTATGCCTCAGGTTGACTGTAGGAATATGATCCTGTCCTACCTCTTCACCACTAGAATATGCTTGTTCATCTGCAGTGGTTTCATCATCCATATAAAGATCATCAGGAATCGTTGTAATTGAAGGCTTAATCCGGGTGTCAGTCGTTGTCCAAGCAGAGTATTCAGCTGAAGCAGCTGTCTTTGAGGAACTTGGGGCCGCGGTGCTTGTTGACTGACCTCCCTGATGAGTGGATGAGGACGGAGGTGGTGGAGGAGGAGCTTGAGCAGAATCAGAGGCTCCGGTTGTGCCAGAAGCCCCTGATGCGCCTGACGGTGGTGGAGGAGGAGGTGGTGGTGAAGGTGGCGACCCAGGCGGAGTCTTTGGAGAATCTTGCTTACTTTTCTTCTTAGTTTCCTCCTGAGCCTTATCAACATCAAAGTCCTCACATTCATCATGACGGATGGAGTCCTGCAGTGCTTCATATGCTGCTCGGTGGTCAGCATGTACCCTTGGTTATAGTTCTCTCTCACAGCGTTGGAGCAGAATTTCCTTCATGTCAGACGTAGGGAGATCCTTAAAGCGGCACGAAGAGGATCTCTCATTGCATGCTTTACCGATGAGATAACCACCTCCTTAACTGATTCATTAATCTTTCGGTCAATCTCCTGTGAATCAATAAACTCTACCGTCTGCTCTCTGATCATTTTGGGTAAGTCCATAGTTTCCAACTTATTGATCCTGCTCCCCTGCTTGTCTAACTCAGTGCCTCCAGCTGATTTTCTTCCACTAAATTCGCGATAAGCTGTTTACGTTCACCCCATACCGCCTGAAGATGATGGATCTGACGACATTGTTGTGGTTGAGTGGTAGTGGAAGATTTGTTGTTGTGTTGCTGAGGTTGTGGTTAGTGGTGGTTGGTATGGCCAATGAACATTGGGAGAATCGGGTCTAGGCACGGGACCGATCACCGGTGACATCATAAGAGGGATGACAAAGGCGTATTGCTGAATAGTGACGGACACCATTAATTCAGCCTCAGTGTCTGCTGTTTTTTTCCAAATTGGCTTCGATAGGTTTAACAATCAATGAATTGAATCGCCATATCTGGAAAAAAAGTCCCTTGGTAGTGTTTGGAGAGAAGACAACGTCCCTGTAGAGCTGACAGGTTCTTCTGGAATCATCTGTTCATCAACTGTCAGCTTGAGATTCTCTTGAACTTCAGGGTATGCAGTGGCTATGAATCCTTCATCCATATGCTCAGGTTGTGGTTGACTGGAGGCATCAGTGATCTCAACATCCGAGTGTTCAAGGTTTGGTCCAGCGAGAACACTAGGAGTTGGTAAAGGTTGAGATTCAGCAACATCATCAGGGTTTGGTCCGCCTTAGCCATCATCTAAGTATACCAGTCTGGTCTCCTGGCCTTCGGAGTCTTGAGCCCCACATACTAACCCCTGAAGGCATTTCTTCATCATACCCCGTGACACTGCCAGGATAATCCCAGTCCCAGCATAAAGGAGCAGACTCTTCATGGCACTCATGGCTCAAGATGGTACGGATTATGATCTACGAACAGATATATTGTATCAGTCGGGTCTCGTTTTCGTAGAATCCTAAAGTGGTTGAGAAGTTACTTAGCAACTTATATTATAGTTTTGTTGTTTTTTATTGTTTTGTTTTGTTCTTCACCTACTTTCTCTATTCCCCTTTACTCGGCACTCTGCAGTGATGAAAGTTTCCCAGTATCAGTTTCCCTGAATACCACAGGGGGAAGAGGACCCCTTTGAGTTGGGTAAGCATCCGTTAGGCTCTCTTCTAGAACCTTTTGCAGTATCGCCTCCTCTGTATCTTCAAGCCTGGGTTTAGCAGCGGGAACCCCTTCGTCAATGAACTCATCTACCAATTGCTTAGAACTCTTAACATTCTCTTCTTAACCACTTTCCCGCCTTAGCTCGTTTGGCTAGTGGTGAGACCTCTGACGGCTCTGACACCGGCTTGCGCTTCTTCTCCTGAGGTTTGGCCGGTGCAGGTTTAGACTTCTTGGTTGCAGCTTTAGGTCGGTAGGACTTTGAATGCTTGGTTGGTTATGGTTCTGGTTGTTTTGTTGGCTTTGCTGGCTTGGGTCTGGAGAATCAGATCACTCATTTCTTCACCGCGAGGTTTGTTGATAGAGTTGCCCTTTTTCCAGAATAAGCATCATAAATAATCCAGCTCCTCGAATGAATCATCTTGATGAGATTCATTCGGGTATGGTCATCCCGCAGACTCCGTTGGTCCCCCCTAGCCCAAACTTGAGATTACCTAGTACGGTTTCCTCAGTGAGGCAGATGGAGTGGGACTCCATGTCCTCGTGTGGAAGTTGTGTATCCGTTGTCAAGTGACATATTATCAATCTAGTGAACCAGATACTAGGGAACAGAAGAGAGTCGCTTCTTCTCCCTTGAGCTTGATGTGCAGATTCCTCTTGTCTTCAGGTAAATTGTGGATAGACTGAGTAAATTGCATCCCACCATCCTTTCATCCTAATCAATGTGAGCTCGATTAACAACACCCCAAAGGGAGCTGTAGCCCAGGGCTCTGGTCTTTCAATCCTGAAGTCTTTCCCTAAGGCACAATGATGATTGTTGTAGTGCCCTCCAAGGTTGGAACAGCGAAGTTTAGGGTGACATTTGACAAGTGTATGACTTCTCTTGGATAACCCAACTCATTGACAAACTCGATAAGCGTATCAGGAGTCGGAGGAGGAGAAAAAGCCCAGTTTTTATCGACTGGCGTGATCTGAAGAACGTCTCTGAGTGTGTCTTGAGTGAGATCAAACCATTGCTCGTCCAGTTGACACTTATAACTCCCGGCTTTACTGTCAAAACAAATAGTATCCCAGAATTGTTGAATATAGATAGTCGGTATTGTTGATGACGCTGTAAAAGCTCTAAAGAAATTTGTTTGCTTGAGAATATCCACAACTATCTTGTAAATTGGGCTAGGTTGAGATTTTTCTTCATTCAAATAGCAGTAGCTTTTCCCAATTGGCACCCATCAAATGCGTGGTAAGATCTGTTCATCTGTACAGACGGGTGGTACCATTGCGGGTGCATGTTCAGCATCAGCCATTGTATCTGCACAGTTACAATCACAGAGGAAATAACATGCAGATAGATCTTGTTAGATGTAAGATGATGCACGGATGTTAAGCACGTATGCACAAGATCCAAGAGAAAGGACTCTTAGATCGTGTTATGATGTAAATCAGTGAGTTTGGCCAACTCTTGAATCAACGGATGTTAATTCATCAAAGAGAGGACAAGACATGCCGATATAACCACAAGACTCAATGGCAATTGACAAACTATGCTGGACAAGACGCAATGGATAAGACACTCTAAGCAAAACTTAATCTATGATAAGACCAAGTCCCAAAACGCAAGGATTTTGAAAATTACAGATTCAAAACGCAAGATATCAAAACGCAAGATATCAAAATACAAGATATCAAAACGCAAGATATCAAAACGCAAGATATCAAGACGCAACTAAGTAAAAATCAAAACGCAGTGATTATTATAATCTAAAATGGTCAAAACGCAACCCCCCCAAAATTTTTGAAAAAGGGGCTTTACTGTTTTAATATTAAAAAAATTTCTTCGATGCAAAACGCAATGATTGCGTTTTGCCCCTGTTAAATATTAAATGACTAAAACGCAAGATTATTTCCAGAATCAAAACGCAACTTATAAATAGATTAAGCAAAACGCACCAAGTACCAATTTAAGCAAAACGCAACATGTTATATTATCAAAACGCAATCTCATATCACAAATCAAAACGCAATCAATAATTAATTATCAAATCGCAACCAAGAACCTACTATCAAAACGCAACATGAACGCAAACTCAAAATGCAATCAATAATTAATTATCAAATCGCAACCAAGAACCTACTATCAAAACGCAACATGAACGCAAACTCAAAATGCAATCAATAATTAATTATCAAATCGCAACCAAGAACCTACTATCAAAACGCAACATGAACGTAAACTCAAAACGCAATCAAGCATTAATTATCAAATCGCAACCAAGAACCTACTATCAAAACGCAACATGAACGCAAACCAAGCATTAACAACGAGTATCAATTAGCCTAATTAACAACGAGTATTAATTATCAAATCGCAACATGAACGCAACCAAGAACCTAATTATCAACGAGTATTCAATTAGCCTTAAAGGGGAACCCTATTCGAAAATCATACGGAACAAATTGAGGAGGCGGGGAATCAATTCACGCATTAACAAAGCATCAAACACATCAGTAAATGTAAACCCAGAATATAAAACACAATACCAAACACAACCAGTGATTGAAGAGGTAAACACGCGAGGGTCTACAAAAACACACATTTTAACGATTTTTAGATCATGATGTTAAAGATAAAGAGTGAGATAGTGATTAACAACGTTGAGTGCATGTTATTAAAGCAAAGAAACACACTAGAAATCACAGCCTAATCAAATCGCAATCTAGAGACTTGAGAGAGAATAGTTGAAAAGTTTGATTAGATATGTGGGTTTTGCCCAAGTCAAAACCATCCCACTAATTGTACCTAGGTTACACCTTTCATCATTTGACATAATTGGTCCCTCTCCTTCTTATTTCTAATTATGTAAGGTAAATTACACAAATGGTCCTTCACTTTTCATATTTCTTTAATGTTTAAGGATACCTAGCAACTAATGGATTGATTAATTTTGGGGAAATGACACAATTAGTCCTTCACATTTAATAAGCCTAGGATACAGTTAGCACATAGCAAATAAGATCTTAAACAACATGCAAATGAGCATATTTACACCATTTTGAGTCAAACTCCAGTTTTAACTCCCCCTAATCCATAGCCTCGTTAGTTTACCAAATCATGTGTGTAGAAAAATGCCTGATCGATGTCATGAAGTTTTGAAAAAAACCACTCTCGCCTCAATCAATGACCTTTTTTCTATTACAGACTGTTTGTCCATTGATTGAGTGTTAAATTAATGAAAATTCAAGTCTGATTGATTGTCAGAAACAACATTAAGCCACCACGTGAAATCTAAATAATTTTCTGAAGAATCATAGACGGAAAATTATAAGGATAAAAGAAGACTTCTCTTCTTAATCAAGAAATAATGCACTAAGGCGTACATTAGATCGAGGTTGCAAGGATATAAAGTAATCCATGCCCGGGAGAACTTAATCACCCGTTGTTAGGAACATCCGTCTTTTTGGCAATGAGCTTTCCTTATTTTGAAACGCGGGTTGCAGTCTGAAATAACTACAAGCCATGAAGACATGTTTTGAAAGGTTTAAACTTCCATTCGAGCTTCATTTAAAGACCCGTGTCATTATTGAATGACATTTCTAGGACCGTAAATGTTATCGATAAACGGAAGACATGTCTTGAAGAAAATTATTATTGGCATTTTCTATTTTTTGATTTTTTATGGATTTTTAATTGTTTTATATTTTTGTATTTTTCTTTTTGGGTTTAAGTATGTACATATTTACATAGGATACTTGAAGCCAATCCGTTACTCATCCTGATCATCCTGAAGACTTTTGAGTGTCTCTGGCTTCATACACTTCATGCCAAGCCTTGTGAGAATGAATTCGAATCGTTCTCTGGGCAACGCCTTAGTGAATATGTCCGCCAGTTGATACTTTGTCCTCACAAAATACAACTCAACCACTCCTTTTTCCACTTGTTCTCTGATGAAATGATGTCGGATGTCGATGTGTTTAGACCTGGAGTGCTGATCATATTTTGCAATCATATCTCGATAACATACACACAACCAACTTAGTATTTGAAATTTCAAACTTTTGAATCATATTAATAAATAGGAAAAGCACTAAATAAGCAAATGCAATCAGCCTTTCATGTTTTATATAGGCAAAGAAAGTACTAAATTAATAAAACCCGTAAAGCAACAACTACTAAGCTTAAATATCTATAAAGACTAGAATAACCTAACGAAATTTATTAATCACAAGTCATTTCGGCGTTTTATCAAACACCTAACTTACATGTTAGGTTATCACATACAATCTTCTTAGAATTAAGTAGAAAGTCATATTGGCAAAATTATTATGTACTTATGAATGACGATGCTCACAAAATTGAATGCAAATAGTCGTAGCATTATTATGTAAACATAGATTTTATTTTTCATTTTATCAAACACTTAGCGTGCATTTCGTGTAAACCTCGTGAAGTGGCAACAGCAGTGAAATACACACTTTTTACATTATATTTATAAAATCTCAAAACATCATCTGTATGAAGCTTGTTCAAATCACAGTAATAAAAATGTAACTGTGTCTGTTCTCTCGGCTTTTATAATGATTGTTCTTATATAGTTACCATGTACGTTGGCTTGAACTTAAACATGTATAAACACACACCATTATATACCTTGTTAATCTACACAACTTTTGGATACTAATGTTCAACTTTTGTACGATGCATCATTCTGTTATAAATGACCATCAAGGAGGTTTCTGAGATTGTTATTACAACTGCTTATCTACTTATTGATATCGATTAAAAGCAAACTATTTTCTTTTTGAGGGTGAAATAAGCATTTTTGAGAGTTGCATATTCATCTAATTTCGATTATGTTGCAGTTTCACCTTTTTATCATCAGGCAACCAGAACTTCCAGACAGCCGTCTAAATGATCATTCCGTTTTATTTTTGTTACAATGTATTGGAATCC
Organism: Tanacetum coccineum; assembly: GCA_026074375.1. Classification (NCBI taxonomy): domain Eukaryota; kingdom Viridiplantae; phylum Streptophyta; class Magnoliopsida; order Asterales; family Asteraceae; genus Tanacetum; species Tanacetum coccineum. The sequence continues at coordinate 3,387 of BQNB010065942.1, read as the reverse complement.
ACACCAAAAATTAAAAGCAATTGTACCAAACAATCACCCTAAATTTGTCACTACATTCATATTTCTTACATTTATGTAACAGTTACAGATATCAAAAAGCATATCCAATTCACATTCTTCAAATATGTAACACACTTACGTATGCTCATATGAACATATCGATACAAAATAACACAATTAGTACCTAGCCTAAAATCGATCAGTTTTAAAAATAATAAGCACAAAATGTAGTAGTGTAACAAATTAATAAGCTAAAATATAATGAGTTTCACATAACCTAGGGTTTCGTAATCGAAAAAGCTCGAATAAACAAAATAAGCACAATTAAAACCTGACCTAGCCTAAAATCGATCAGTTTGACATAATGAGCTAAAATTAAGCAAAAAAATAGCACAATTCAACATATCAACACAAATAGTAATTGAATGAATCATTGCATTACACCTAAATAACGATGACGACGGTGCCGGAGATAGAGATAGAGTGTTGCCGGAGATAGAGACAGAAGTGGTGGTAGTCGATAACGAAGGTGGAGATTAGAGGACTATGTGATTACAGTGGTGGTAGTGGTGGTGATGGTGGTGGTGGTGCGATTAGATGGTGGAGTTAGGGTACCAAATCTGATCGTGTGAGAGAGGGGTACTTTTATATTTTTCGTTTTTGTTTTTATTTTTATTTTATTTCTTTTTGTTTTTAATAGGAGATTTGGTGACTTTTTGACTTTTTTATCTTTAGTCGGTAAAATTTTAATGGGTATTTGGTGACTTTTTGTGTTTTTAGTGGGTAATCGTTTTAGTGGGTAATTGTCATAAATTTTGTAGTCGATCGGTATTAAACTAATAATATTAAATTGTTTTAGTAAGTACTTAAAAAAAAACAAAATACTTGTCAATTTAGTTATACTAAAAACTAATTAAATATAGAAAATTAAAAGTATTTATGTAAAACTTATAAAAATGGAAAAGAATATAATTAAATACTGAATGCAAAGTTAAAAGTATATATGTAAAATTTAAAAAACGAAAGAAAAATATGATTAAATTTAAATTTAGTCATGGTTTTTGTAAATTAAGGTAATGAACAGTTGATTATTTATTTAACTTTTCACATGGGGATATTTTATTAAGGAGTTTATTGCACATTTTTTTTGGACAGTTTGTGTTATCACAGGTAGACAGTAAGGATCATTTTTTTATTCTTCAGCTGAAAAGTGTTTTTTGGGTGTTCGTAGTGTACAAACAGGTTATAACTTATATATCATAAGCTCGTGTCTTTAAAAAAACATAAGCTCATAAGCCTATGATTAGTGTTTGGATTAGGTTATGTTTAATAAGCTAATAAACTTATGTATCTGGTTTGTTATATGTTGGTAGGTGATTAAAAGGGACATGTGTTAAAAAAGTATCTACCAAGGACTAAGTATAATTGAAAGTAAAATTGTAATTTGTAATAAAATGTGTTATATACGTCCGAACTTTCTTTAAAAAAAACTCTAATTTTGATGCTTATCAAAACCCTCTTATAACCTTATATATGCTTATAAACCCACACATATAGCCTTAGCAAACCGTTTGAGTTAGGCTTATTTGAGTTATATAACCTAATAAGCTCATAAGCCATCATATAAGATTAGCCACACACATCTTGTGTGTAAAATTTAAATTAAAATAAATTATAATTATTTTGTGTATATTGTTTTAAAGAGCTTGCAGATTAGTGGTATCATAAAACGCTTTTTAAATAAATGATTGTGTGTTTAAGTCATGTATAAAACAACAACGAAATGTAATTTCGGTCTTTTAGCTATTATAATTTATATGTTGCACGATTCTCATTTTAGTTTTTTAAAATATATGAAAACCAAAAAACAATAAACAGCTATGGGTTGGTTTGGTAGGATGATGAAATTGAATAAATGATGTAATGCAATGATTCATTACTGTTATTAATCATTTTTTGGGTAAAGGGATAAAGAGAAAATTAGTTTATGTAAACATATGCATTTACTAATGTATTATTTTATTATTCATGTTTGGTTGGTATGATATAACAAAATAGAATCGATAAGAAAAAAGATTAATATAACACATTGATGATATGAAGTTTATTTAATGTAATCAGTTAATAATGGAATTTTATGTAATTTTGATTCTATTATAAGATGATACGAGGCAAGCAGACCCGTGCGTTGCACACGGCCTGGGTCAATTTGTTTTTCGCATGGTGTGTGTATAATGGTCGCTTGCAGCGTAATTTCGTCAAATGCCGATCGTTTTTTTGATGGTTTATTACTCATACAATTGAAGTGGGGTATTTGAGTTTACCGTTAACAGCTGATCAATTTATACAGTACCCTATTTTTTGCGGTAGCAGAGCTTGGCACGTCAATTTAATTCGCGTGAATTTGTTACTTGTAACTGGGTACGTAATGCATTTCGCGACGGTTGAGGCTATGTTTCATTTAACGAATGTTAAGTGAAAGTGTTTCGTTGCGACGGTCGTTTGTGGGAAACTAACGGATTGTTTAAGGGTAAACTATTGTTAGTCTAAGGTTGTGTTTTGTGTCTAATATTTTTAAGGAGGGTTTAGTTTGTTATTTGTACATGGGGTGGGAGTTTAGTTTGTTTGATGGTGAAACTTGGATTGGTAAAGAGACATGATATTTTTGAAATAATAAAGGAAGTCGATATCTATTTTCACCAAAATCACTTGTAGGTACAAAAAAGACACACACTATACAAATGCTGGTCCTTTCTCTTGTGTTTCTAATGTGTTTTTAGATTATACTTTTGCCTTTTTTTTAAATTTAGAAACTTGGTTTAATTATTTCACGTGAGAAAGCTTAATTTGGTCAGAATTGATTTCAAATGAAACATAAAAAGAAATATCAAAACTATGCATTTACTTACGTTTTTCATTCATACTCTATAATATAATTACCCAATATGAGGATATTGAAAAAGATGAGCACCCTTCTTTAGTCGTATGTACACGGATCCTCAAGTGTGATATAATCATTTTAGGTGCATCTCCTTTCTCTAATAATGTCTTAATTGATCATTTCATGTGTAGATTGGAGCAAGGTTACTACTGATGTGAACCATTCATTTATATTTAGTGCATGAAGGTTATTATATGTTACATTTTTTTCCAAAGTTAGAGCACATACTTTTCGGTTGTAAAGAGTCGGATACACACTAGAATTTCATGGCATATACGTTAATTAGATGTGATCCAAATGAGAGGTCTACAGGAATATAGTAAGTAGATTTATGGAAATAAGAAACATAACACAAAACATTAGCTAGACCATGACACTCATATCTAAGTTCACAAAATTCTAACCAACACCATTAGGGCAACCTTTTATTTCCTATTAAGTACTTA
>BQNB010065941.1:0-34757 GCA_026074375.1 Tanacetum coccineum | reverse complement strand
CATTTAACAACCCTTGCCTGTCCGCTTGCATTGTTTCCTCCAGAACTAGTAGCATTACTCTTATACCCAGTACCAGAATAACTTTGCCCTTGTCTCCCCTAAACTTGTTACACTGTGACTCTGCCATCTTAAATAGTGGCTTGGTTTCTTGGATTAGAGGAAGTTCTAAGTTAATTGTTGGTTGAGGGGAACCTTGAGGAAGCTACAACTGTTAGAAAAGCCATTGCCTTGTTGAGACAAGCAATTGGATCATCTCCTGGAGAGAATACAGGAACAGCAAAACTTGAGTCCACAAGAGGTAACTCAGTCATAGGTTATGTTAAAACTTGAGGTGACTGATAATCAATTTGTGGAACAGATGAGGTTTGATGATTCGTTTGAGACTGATATGGATATGATGGTGGAACGAATGAATGATTGAATTGAGGTTGTGACGGATAAGTAGATGAGTAATGTTGAGTGGGATGAATTGATCCATATTAAGATGGTGAAAACTGCTGTTGAAGTTAAGGATTATTGTATGAAGATTGATAAGTGTTGAAGTGAGGTGGTGTCATCTGCTGATTTGCTACAAATGCAAGTGGATCTTGATTGCGTTCACGCAGAAGACGAACTTCATTTGCATGGAGTTCGTGTTGTTCAAGATATGCATGAAGCTGATCAAAGTTGGTAGTATGCAAATCCTCCACGACATCAGTCACAAACTTACTCTATTCCGGTGGAAGACTGTTTAAGAACTTTGTATTAACTTGAAATTGCTCTATTTTCATGTTGTATATGTTCATATCATTTATCAGTTGAGTGAATCTCAAGTAATACTTATGAAGTGTTTCCCCCTTGATGTGAGTGAACTTATCAAATGCATCATACAGCTTACACTCTCTTTCCTGCTTAGTCAAAGAGGTACCTTGCATCAGTAATTGAACTCTCTCCCATAAATCTATAGCAACTCTATGATGATTCACAAGTGAATAGATATCAGCTGGTAGACCTTGAAGAATGATATTGGTAGCTTTCATATCACAATCATGTCACACCCAGCCAAGGCAGAAACGCGAGGCGCGACGAGAAAGGGAATCATCACAACACTTTGGCGTCTATAAGAGAAACTAAACATGCATATAAATTTAAGGTATAGACACGCAGTGCCATGAAAATACCCAAACACATCAACAAAATCCCAAAAGGCGTCTGACATTGAATTGAAGGCAGTTCATTCCAATGTCATGACATGCAAACATTTATACATCCTAACAAAGCAAAAAAATTAACATTTATCACCCAAAACAATAACAAAATCTAGATAACTAAACTTCGCCAGCTGCCTACGGTCCATCTAGCCACTTTTCCTAACTTTAATCTCATCCTGCTGAATACCTGAAAATGATGCTTATACGTCAACACAATGGTTAGTGAGAAACATATGTTTTCAGACACACATACTAAATCTGTTACCAAACAATTTAACCAATTCCTGCAATTATAAAACAATACGCTTTGCATGACAATTATGCTAACTAACATACAAGCTAACATGCAATTCAATCAAATTAAATCAAATCAATCATTCAAACGCCAAGTAGACGACATATCGCCCTTAGATAATACCAACTCTCTTTCCCTCTAGCTTAGGCCAAGGATATCCTCAAGTAATCCACCTAACTAGGCCATACAACAATATCACATCTCAAAACATGTAGCACATAACGCACATTAGTCACATAATAGTCCATGCATTTACGCTAACACATAATAACAAGAATTCAAAACTCATTTAAACACTTGCATCATTTCCATCCCAAGTTTAAAACAATGTAAAAAGTGGGACTAAGTAACTCACCTGAATGCTTAAAATGCAGCTTCCAATTCCTATCACGCAACTATATAAATAAATAAACACGGTTACACGCAATCAAGCTAAAAGCTCTAGTCCATATAACACACATATGATGGATGTCTAAGGGAGTGATTAACCATCATGGGTTACCCCGACACCATGCCCAACCTTAACCACTTCATTAACACTTTACACTAGTTAACTACAATTTGTTCAAAAGTGCAGAATTTTAGTGTAACTTTAACTCAAAACCCTTACTGTTCCTTCATATATTTATACCAAAATTCATTTAAGTTTCAGTTATGAGTTTACTAAGTGCCTATGTGATTTTCTAAGATCCACATTACATGGTAACCATCCAAATAAAATACAATTCAAATGTGTTCCAATTAGGGGATCTGTTTGCACACTAAAAATTATGGGCCTAATTACCCTACTTAGACACACAATTGGAAAGCTCTCCTTCTAGTTTTCTTTATATACATATAGAAATTAATCACTGTAGATTGGTACCCCTTAAAATTCAACCATTTTATGTTAGGGTTTACCCTCCTAATTTACCAACGTCCTTAATTACAGAAGTTTTTAAAACCCTAAAGATCCATCATAATAATTGTTACATAATTTAAAGAAAACTAAACAACAAGGGTTAACGAACATACCTAAATCTTGATTCTTGAAACACAAATTCACCAACTATTTCTTGTTAAAAAATTATTCTTTTTTCCTCTTTTGAGGGATTCGGCGATTCAAAGGGAAACACAGGGTGAAGAGAAAAAGTGATTTAGGGTTTTATTAATTTGGTATTTATACTAATAGAATCCTAATTGTAATCAAACTTTCTTTCTTTTTTTTCTTTCTTCTAAAACCGGCCGAACCACCCCTTTTATATATATATATATATATTTATTTTATTTTTTTATTTATTAATTAACTAATTATTTTCATTACCTTAAGTTTACATAAAAACCTTAGCTAATTTGGGTAAACCTTTTTACAGAAACGCATCTTACTAAACATTCTAAAAATAACTTTTTTATTTTACATTTCACCTTCTATATTTAGAAAGTCTACCCTAATTCGCCAAATTTCACTCACTTAACTTATCTCCAACATAATACATTTCCCATAAACGCTTAACATAAAATCATTCAACTATCGACGTAGCATTGCATGCAATACGCCATTCTTTTCCATTATCACAATACGTGAACAAATGGAATACTTATCACCAAACACAAACGCACTCAAAATAAGATGATCATACACCTCAAAATGATATCATGCACCTATTCAAACCACTTAGCACACATATGTAACACATAGCACACAAGAAAATCACACATAATGAACTCTTAGTCATTTCTAAAGGTATCACTAACCCGATTAAATCACAGATGTTACAAATCAGCTTGAATTTTCTCAGCAGTAGATAATTCAGCATATTTCTTTGTTCTGATCACTCCATTCTTTTTAACATTAGGCCAAATGTGTGGACCATTTTCAACTGATTTAAGTATCATTCTTTCGTGCTCTCTATTTTGCATGTAAAGTTCCATTCGACTTATCCAAGAATCATACAAGTCCTTGTCCAACATAGGTGGACGATTGTCAGCACCGGAGAGTATCATATACTCAGCAAGAGTATTCTTTTGTCCAAGTGGAATAATTGAATCCATTTTAATGTGATAAGACAAAATGATCGTACAGTGATTGGAGGTTGTTAAGTTAAAGTGAGGTTTGATTAATGAAGTTGAGTCTTTGGAATACACGGGATTTTACAATTCTTGATAAAATCGAGAAATCAAGTTTCACGGGATTTTACAAATCAAAGAACAACCGTATAATTCACATAAGTAAAGTGTATAAATCACCCAAGCAAAGCATATAGATCACCTACAGGAAGATGTATAAATTGCCAACACTATGTATAAATCGCCCTTTGAAAATCCACGTATAAATCGCCTGTGGTAATTCACGTATAAATCACCTGAACGAATAAACGTATAAATCGCCTGAACGAATAAACGTATAAATCGCCTTTGTATTATAATACGTATAAATCGCCTGTGCAAAGTTACGTATAAATCGCCTGACCAAATAATCACGTATAATTCGCCTGACTACAAAACACGTATAATTCGCCTGACCAACACGTATAATTCGCCTGACTACAAAACACGTATAATTCGCCTGACCAAAACGTATAATTTGCCTAATACACTTTGAAACTCAAAAACCAAAAATCTTAAAAAGACTCACTTTTTGACGTTTTTACCCGATTTTTCTTGTACTTCTTACCTATCTAAGACTATTAAAACCTTAAAAACACAAACTTTAACGTTTTTGACACGGAAATTTTGAAATCAAGATTCTTAGTAAAAAATCATTTTTATAACCAAAAAGACTTAAAAAGATGAAGTTTTTGATGGTTTTTCAAAGATTTTCTTGTACTTCTAGCCTAACCAAAGATAAATAATGAAGAAAGTTACAAGCTTCATGGTTTTTAAACCTCAAAAGATGAAAACCTTTTGAAATGTTCGAACCGAGAACACGGCTAAAACAAAGGTAACAAACGCACACAAAATGTAAAACCCAAAATTTGAATTTCATTTCATATTGGTAATTTTGAATATAACCTAAAGTTTATTAATAAGCATTTGAAATTTAAAACCTTAGGTTATAATTTTGGGAAATTATAAAGATATAACATAAGGTATTTTGTTTTAAAAAATATATATAACTTATATAAGTATATATATATGGCCGGCCCATATTTAAAAAAAAACATATTTTGTAATTTTGATTATTTTGTATATTTACTTTCTTTTTATAAAAAACCTATTTTAAGGGATAAGTATTAAAAGGTTATAGCAAGTATTTTGTGTAATCTTCAAAATGGGAAAAAAATTATTTTGTCCCCCCTCCTTTGCTTCATGGCCGGCCCCTATAGGTGTTGATACACCAAAATCTTTTAATTTTGAAGTCTAGCATAATTAGGGAAAAGAGTGTAAGAAAAAAAAGAATAATAAATCTTTTAATTTGCAAACAAGTTATTTTTGTCTTTCTCTTCCTTTTTCCTCTCTTATATCCGGCCCCCCTCTCTCCCATTCACATTATTCTCTCAAAATTCTTACTCCATAATTTTGTGTATTCCTCCATAAAAGCTTCAAGCAAGAAGAACGTTTAGGTATTTTTGGGTAATCCTTGAAGTTTTGGTGTTCTTGTCTTAGGTCGGGTTTTGATCTTCATTCTTTGTGTATTCTTGAGTTCTTAAGTAGACTTTGATCTGTACACTTACACAAAACCGCTCAATTCCATAGGATAAAGTATCTTGATTTTGTATATTCTTGTTTCACCAATAGATGATTACATAATGCAAAAAAGTTTTTCATAAAAACCTAAAGATTATAAAGAATAATGTGTTTTATGTTCTTGTCAAATTTCTCTAGGGTTTAAATCCTAATTAAAAATGGATAAATTACATCTTATGAAACTCCTGATATGATCATGTAAATTTGGTTATTATAAAAACTAACAGATTAGAAAACCCTAGGGTTTGTATTGGATGGTGTTAATTTAGGGTTTTCACGTTAATAATTATGGACAGAATATTAGGTCATGTCAACCCGGGGCATATCTAATGATAAAAATGGTTTTACATGATACTTAGCCTAAAGTTAAACTCAAAGAGTCTTAGTTTATGAAAATCCAGCCTCGATGTTAATTGGAGGTCGGGAAGGTTGATTTATGAGAATTATAAGATAAGTGTCCCCGAATCTTTAATTTTCTAAACCGAAAAATTCAGTTGTAGTGTTTGATTTTTAATTCGAAAACCGTAAGGAGTTAGCCTCTAAAATTGATTTTGGTAAAATCTTCATTATATTAGTTTACCTTCAACGATTTGTTTTTTAGAATTTCTGCGTTGGTCTAAGTTGGGTTTTTACGCGTCAACTTTTTAAAGGTTCTGCCAGGTCAAAATTCGGGTCAGTTTTGGGTAACAAGGGTCAAAGGGATACTTAAACATGGAAATAAATTAAACCAATGATCATGGGTGTATTAGACATATGTAGGAACCTCTGTAATTTTTGGTGTAATTTTAGAAGATGTTTTTATGGGTCCTTTAACGTCGAGAAACTTACCTTAAAAACTGGATAGATTCTGAAAATTTAGGAAACCCTAATTAGGTCACTTAAACTCTATATGGTAAAGACCAAGTGAATAAAAACTTATAGCATAAGAAGATCATAACATATAATTCAGAGGTCTTGTAGATTCGATAAAGGTTAGTGATCTCTTATTTTTTGTGATCATTCTCCTTAATTGCTTATTCGTTAAGGTACAGATATTCCGTCCTTTAGTAAGACACTTCATTCTCATTTGTTTGACTACTTGATCTATTTGGTATTTAGTTTTGATATTCTTTTGGGTTCTATCCGTAATCATGACTCGTTTGATGTTGACAATCCGTTTTATTCGATATTCGTTTGTATGAATCTGTTGGTTCTTGTTTGGAATATGCTACTAGATTCGTTTTTATATTTGGATTATTTGAAACTTGTTTACTTATATATTTGCTTTAATCTTGCCCGAGCTATTTGTAACTAGTCATGGAGGTACCATGACCATGTCATTGATGCACCAATGGCATGACACTATCTGTGGCGGTGTGATTAGTTTACGGCGTTCCCTTTTGTATGTGCACTTATTATGATTTGATTATATATGTTCGTACACTCGCCATAGTGCTTGTGTATATGATTATGAACATTCGTCAGCAGAGCGTATGGATGCATCCTAGGTACTTTGTTCCGTTCAGTTCAGGTGAATGGTTGTGTGTGTGCAATACACCCTATTTCACATTTTGTAGGGTACATCTGGAGTCTGCAACTCCCATGTATAATTTTATATGATATGATATGATACATTATGTTGGAATAATGTTAGTCTAAGCTGTGGCAGCTTTTAGACTTTTGTTTCGAGCTCGTGGGCACTCCTTTGTTATCCTTAATTCTTAATCATCGCTTATTATTTCGTATGACATTTGTTAAGCAGATTCTCGTGATCCGTTTCGTTCAAACCTTCGTTTTATTTCCGTTATTATTATTGTTATTATATTTGTTTACTGAGCGTTAGTTCAGCCGCGTTTTCTTTTCCTACGGCAGGTACTAAGCGGGAAGCTGGGATATGAGTGTTGAGAGTAGGAGCTTTTAGAGGACCCACCTTTAGAAGAACCCTTTTTTATTTGGGATTTGTGTTTTAAGACCTTTCCTTTTGAAGATTTCTTTCATTTGACTTTGTTGGAATTTAATACTGTTGGAAGTCATTTTATTTTATGACTTGGTATTTTGATTAATAAAGTCTTCCGCTTGCGTTTATATGTTCTAATATGACACCATAACGTGACTCCTGGTCTCTTTATCGGAGCGGGGTGTTACACAAAACCTTCACAAACACCCTATGGCTCTTGATACCAATTGTAGAATATATTAACACATATAGTATGGAATTTGTTTAGAGTTATAGAGAGAGAAAGAGGTGGTTGGATGAACACTTAGAGAGTGAAACAAAGAAGAGAATATTAGATTAAGTGTGTGTGAGGAAATAAACAACCAACACCCTCTCCATATGTGGAGAGGGTATTTATACATCAAGCTTGTAACCGGCCATGGGCTTAACTTATGGGCCTTCCATGTGTCTTTGGCCCGGTTAGCTTACTAACATTACATATGATTAATCTACGAGCTACGACTAACTATATTAGAAGTGACTGATAATTTTCGTATTCCTAACACGCGCACTCTAAGGAAATTACCCCTATACGCCGTATTGACCTCATTTAATACGGCGTATCCACCAATTTTCAGAGCCTATAAATAGAAGACTCAAAACGAGTTTTCGGTGTGCAAAATCATATTCTTTATACCATACACATAAAAGACGATTTTCTAAAGTGAAGAAGAGCAGCCAAGGTCAAGCATTGATCATGATTCCATAGAAGACACAGTGTAATTCCTATACTCTTGTAATCATTTAATTTTTGGTATTGTTCGGTAAAACGTTTAGTTTACCTTGGTTAAATGATCACGCTTGTATAATTACAATGGTTATGGGCTAATACCCTCGGGTATTAGCCATCTTAATGAAGATATAATGTTTGGTTTGTTTTAATCCGAATTGCTTAATTAATTGTTGATTGTTTAATTATGTTTATCACCTAATACTTGTTTACGTGTTTGAATATGTAACTTATCATTCAATTAGGTCTAGTGATACTGACCAAGTGATCTAGATACTAGGATATCTCTCCATATCATGTTTTATATTACTGGACTAATAGGATCACAAATAATGTTCAATCTTTACCTTTAAATTATGAGCTTAGTTGGATCGGCAGGTGCCCCGTATGTTTCAACAAGTATGTTCTTAATTAATTAGTAAAGACTTGAACAGTGAACTACCAGTATATAAAATATCATCAAGCAGTAAGTGGGTAAAGTCCCGATGGGCTAGGGTTTAGCAAGATCACCATTGCTTTAATCCCTAAATATATTATAATTAAACTAAAAGGATGCTTTATGCGGATACGTTAATTGTGACAGGATTCAGCGTGTCTAGGTCTTTGAATGATGTCCTGCCTAAGTCTTAAGAATGATATGCCGCCTTGAGATAAGCGTTCATTGCACTAAACAAACAAACCAGCATTTAATTGGATTTAATATGGCTAATACAGTTTTTTTATCATTTGGCTTGTACTGCTCTTTTAACTTCTAATTGTCTTCTTGCATGCTTATTGTGTTTTGAATTGATTATTGTCATCATAAAACCTGTGCTAGTCTCTTAGGCTGAAAACCCCCCATTATCATTAGAACTAGGTTTAGCATAGGTTTACAAGTAATTAGAATTAACTAGATTAATTAGATTAACTAAAATACTAATAGAATATAAGGTTAACGACCTCGCTCTTAGTGTTCGACACCCTACTTACCACGAAACTCCACCCGATCGGGTACACTGCCCGTTAAAGTGTTGTTTTAGGATAAGTCGGCTAAATATATATTTAAAACTTGGTAATCAATAAATTGACCCTACACGACAGCACTTTAAGTTTTTGGCGCCGTTGTCGGGGAGTGAAAAAGTTTAACCTTTAATTTTATTAGTATTTCTAACCATTAGCTTAGAATAATTTAATTAACATAATTTAATTCTGTGTGTATTTAATTGCATTAAGTGTTTGATTGTGTGTTTAAATTCCTGCATTATTTAATTGTTTTCTAAGTACTCTGTTCTGGTAGATCACCTGATACGCCGTATCCACCAGTCGGATACGACGTATCAAACCTTCTACTCAGACAGCGTATTGATTGATGCAGTCTAAACAATATATCTGTTCTTCCAACCAATACGGCGTATTCTGTACACTCAATACGGCGTATTGACCTTCAACAGATCTATACGACGTATTCAAATCAATTGAATATGGCGTATCGATCACCTGGTACAGTAGTAGTAGCAATTTTTCGTGTTCGATTTCTTGTTTTCTGTGTTCTCTCCCTTGAGGGCACATCTTTCTGATCATTTGTGCTTATTTTTAGGAAACCGTTTGACGAACAATGGCAAAACCTATTCTGGATAACACTCGTGCTGAACAAAGTATTGCTGAACCAAAGACCAACTGTGATGAGAAATTTGAGCTTTGCAAGGAATTATTATCTGAGCTACGTAATAATGCTTACAACAGAAGGGTTGAAGAAGACGTGATCGACCACATTACTAAAATCCTTGAAATATTAGATTTGGTCAAAATAGCCAATGTGGACCCTTTTCAACTTCGCGTGAAGGCTTTCCCTCTCTCGCTTGCTGGAGAAGCTAGAAAATGGTGGATGAACGAGGGATATAGAAAAATTAACACTTGGGAAGAACTAGTGAAGAAATTTTTCGGTAAATTCTATCCCGTATCATGTGCCAACAATTATGACAAAATGTCCGACGATGAAGAAGGTCGTGATTCACTCGAATTCATAATTTTGATGAACTCAAAGTTCAACGACCATAAAAAAGTGGATGAAACGATTAAACGCGCACTATTGCATTCTTGGATAGAAGTCGGTAAGAATGAAGGAATAATGAATGACATCGTATCAAGCAATGAAGAATGGGAGGAACATGAATATGGAAACCCTCCTAACACTAATGATGACTCATTCCTAGAACCTTATTTGGATGCTCATAAATGTATGAGAAGTTAGGCCTTGGGGAACCCAAACCTACAAGAATGAGCTTAGAACTAGCAGATAGGTCCATTCAGTATCCGTAGGGAATAGCAGAAAACGTACTTATTAAAATTGATAAATTCATCCTCCCTATCGATTTTGTTATCTTGTACATGCGGGAAGACTCTAGGATTCTGATAATTTTATGAAGACCGTTTCTAGCAACCGCCCGGGCAATGATAGATGTATTTAATAAAAAGATAACACTAAGGATAGGCAACGAAGAGGTAATTTTTGATGTAGACAAATCAATAAAAAGACCTCCCGCTGAGGACGATGAATGCTATGGGATTGATTATTTGGATACAACTATACATTCGAAAATCCAGGAGTTATTAGAAGACGACCAATTAGACTCGTTTCTGGTCAATAACCTGAAGAAGAGCATCGATCAATCAGATTTAGAAAGTTGTGGTGAGGCTGATGACGGCTCTGAGACCGAAACACCTATACAGCGTATCGAACAAGTGAATACGCCGTATTCAGAGTTACAGGGAACAAAGGGGACTGAAAAAACACAAAACGAGCACCTCTATTCCGCTAGCGCTAACGAAATCAACGAAAAAAGACCATAACTGAAATACCTTCCCTCCCACTTAGAATACGCGTACCTGAAAGGAAATGAATCTTGTCCAGTAATTATCTCATCTAAACTAACAGAAAAAGATAAAATTTCACTTTTGCGGGTATTAGAAAAATGCAAGGGATCAATTGCTTGGAAGATGTCAGACATAAAGGGAATAAGTCTGTCATTCTGCACACACAAGATCTTAATGGAGGAAAGCTTCAAGCCTGTCATTCAACCCCAGTGATGTTTAAATCCGAAAGTCCAAGACGTGGTTAAAAACGAAATTGTTAGGTTACTTGATTCAGGGTTAATTTACCCGATCTCGGATAGTCCATGGGTAAGCCCTATTCATGTCATCCCGAAGAAAGGCGAAATGACCGTGGTTTTAAATGACAACAAAGAATTAATTAGTCTTGCACAATTACAGGATGGCGTGTGTGCATTGACTATCGTAAATTGAATGACGCAACGCGAAAAGATCATTTTCCTCTCCCTTTTATTGATCAAATGTTAAAACTTTTATCTGGAAATGAGTATTATTGTTTTCTTGACGGTTTTTTAGGATTCTTCCAAATTCCAATCGCACCAAAAGATCAAGATAAGACAACTTTTACTTTTCCTTATGGAACTTTTGCCTACAGGAGTATGTCGTTTAGATTATGCAATGCTTCAGCAACTTTTCAAAGATGCATGACGGCAATATTCCATGACATGGTGGAAGATTTTATGGAAGTTTTCGTGGACAATTTCTTAGTATTCGGTAATTCTTTTGACCAATGTCTTAATAATTTATATAAAATGCCTGGTAGATGTGACCAACCTTGTGCTAAATTAGGGAAAATGCCATTTTATGGTAAAGGAAGGTATTGTTTTAGGACCTAAATATTAGGAATGGGGAATCAATGTATTGATAAAGCTAAAATCGATGTGATAGCCAAATTACCTTATCCCACAAATGTGAAGGGTGTTAGAAGTTTCTTGGGACACGCTGGGTTTTATCACAGATTCATAAAAGACTTTTCCATGATTTCTAAACCAATGACCCAGCTTTTAATGAAAGACGCGAAATTTGATTTTTCTAAAGATTGTAAGAAAGCATTTAATAAATTAAAAGAAAAACTAACCACCGCGCCTATTATAATATCTCCCGATTGGAATGTGCCTTTTGAAATAATATGCGACGCTAGTGATTTTGCAGTAGGGGCAGTCTTGGACAAAGAATAGATGGGAAATTTAAACCTATCTATTATGCTAGCAAAACCCTGAACGATGCCCAAGCACATCATACCACCACTGAAAAATAACTTCTTGCAGTTGTTTTCTCTTTTGATAAATTTCACCCCTATCTTATTTTATCAAAAACTGTAGTCTACACTGATCATTCTGCTTTGAAGTCTACACTGATGGGTTCTGCTTCTGCAAGGATTCAATATCAAAATAAAAGATAAAAAGGGGCAGAAAACTTAGTTGCTGATCACCTGTCGATACTCAAGAATCCAAATATGGGAGAATTAGCCGAAGAAGAAATCGCTGATAAATTTCTCGATGAGCATTTGATGATATTAAAGGACAAGCTTAATGACGAAGAGCCATGGTATTCGGATTATGTCAATTACATTGTCGGAAAAGTGGTGCCTCCAAAATGGACACCGGAAAAAAGAAAACGGTTCTTCTCTCAAGTAAGGAACTATTTTTTGGACGAACCATACGCATTTAGATTGTGCCCAGACAATGTAATGAGAAGATTTGTGGCTGGAAATGGAATCCTAGAAATCTTGGCGCACTGCCATTCTGGTCCAACTGGGGGACATCACAGTGCCTCAGTTATAGGGAGAAAGGTTTACGAAACAGGATTCTATTGGCCTATTATCTTTAAAGATGCTAAAGATTATGTACTGAATTGCGATGCATGTCAAAAATCGGGAAACATATCATCACGAAACGAGATGCCTCAAAACAATATTCAGGTGTGTAAAGTATTTGACGTTTGGGGACTAGATTTTATGGGACATTTTCCTGACTCAAGGGGTAACAAATACATTTTAGTAGCAGTGGATTACGTGTCTAAATGGGTTGAATCTCAAGCAATCCCTTCAAATGATGCTCGTGTAGCTATTAAATTTCTAAAGGGGTTGTTTGTCAGATTTGGGGTTCCTAAAGCCTTAATCAGTGATAGGGGAACACATTTTTGTAACTCTCAACTAGAAAATGCTTTGCTGAACTATAGGGTAACTCATAAAATATCAACAGCATATCACCCTCAGAGTAATGGACAAACAAAAGTCACCAACAGAGCTATTAAACGTATTTTAGAAAGGTCGGTCAGATATAACCCTAACGATTGGTCTGAAAAGCTCAATGATGCATTATGGGCATTTAAAACTGCTTACAAAACACCAACATGATGTACCCCCTTTAGAATGGTTTACGGTAAAGCTTGTCATCTGCCGATAGTGTAAAACCCTAAAATCAGAACAAGTGCAAAATTACCAAAATGCCCCTAATGTCAAAAAATTTAATAAAAGCATGAATAAAATTCAATCAAGTGTTATAAATTATAAAGTACATCATGTGACAAGTATGACATTTTTTATAAGATTATAATATCTTATATTATGCAAGAAAAATAATAAATATTATATATATGTATTTATTAAGCCGAAATTATGTATTTATATACTTATACAATTAATTTAAATACATTAAATCAAGGATAATATTAAGATAATTTTTTTAATAATAAAAATCAGTTATTAGTCCATTCAAAGCCCAAAATCTCGGCATTTTTCTTGAGTATATCTTTTATATACATTTTTTTCATTTGTAAATTTATTTTAAACCAATTTCCGAACCCTAATAAATCATTAGGCGGCACATAAGATTTTTCCAAGGCAAGGAACGATTTTTCTAGGGTTCTTGGAGATCAAGGGAAGCTAGGAAAATTGCTGGTTCATTGGGTTAAGGTGTGGTTTGATTTATGGTACTCAATTGACTCGAAAATCCTTCATAAATTCATAAAATCATCAACAATTGTCAAAGGTATTTTTATAACTCAAGTTTCATCATGTTAATTCAGTATGTTCATGAGAAAAATTATTATGCATGATCTAGGGGTCGATTTAGGTTAATCATGTTCTAAACCCTAATTTTTAGCAAGAAATGAAATCGGCATTTAAATAATTGTTACCAATGATTTTATATTTTTTTTCAGCTTGTATATTCCTGTATTATGTCAGATAAAATGGTACTAAATAATTTTTAGAGGAACTCGAAATAATTATTGTGGAGTTTTATAATTCTTGCCGATTTCGTTTTTTTTTTTTTTTTTTTTTATTTCGAATTATGAAAGAAATGAAGAAATAAATTGGAAAACGAATTAGGGTTAGGGTTTTTATATTTTTCCCAGGTCCAATACATGCTATTGAATGTATAAAAATTATGTAATTATTGGGGGAAATTTTAATTAGGGTTTTGTGCATTTATTGGTTACCCGATTGTGTTTTAAAAGTATAAGGGGGTGTTTTGTAATTTCTGAAACTATAAGGACTGATTATGGCATGTTAATATAATGTATAGATTCTGAGAAAAATAAGTGGAAGGGTATAAATTGTCATTTGATAATTGTTATGGGTTAAACATGATTAATTATATATAATATATATATAATTCGAATTTTATTTAAAACTGAGGGACTAAAAGTGTAAATTATGAAAAGTACAAGGTATGATCAGTAATTAAAGTATTAAGTATGAAAATACCATATTTGATATTATAAGGGCTTGTTTTGCAAAAATGGATAATTAAAGATCATGTTTAATTAAATTAATAACTAAAAGGATTAATCACGTAAATTATGTAAGATCAAGGATTTGGATTGTAAATACAGAAATGGAAACCTGCTAATTATAGAAACCTGCTAATTATAGAAAACCTGTATTTATATGAAACCTGCTATTTATAGAACCTGCTATTTTATAGAACCTGCCTATTTTATAGAAACCTACTATTTTTTTTAGAAAGTCTATTTTGGGAAGTTTAATTATGGAAACTTATTAAATCAGGAAAATTATCAATTATGGAAAGTTATTTAAGGAAAGTCTATGTTTGGAAACTTACTATAATTAGAAAAAAAAAAACCCAAAAAAAAAAAAAAAAAAAAAAAAACTGTATTTTTGGAAAGTACCCAATATAACAGGAATACTAATCATGAAACATATTAATCATGGAATATGTTAATCATGGAACGTACTAATCAAGGAATCATGCTAAAAATAGAAAGTTGCTAAAAATAGAAAGTTGCTAAAAAATGGAAGTAACCGTTATTCATGAACATGTAATTATTATGTCCTTTAACATCGTAGATCGCATTATGCAGAGTAGCTTCCATCTTCTTATCCATCTCTTTCTGTTATGTGGGAATAAGGTACGGATTTCGTCCTTTCAGTAAGGACATTCTTTCTTTTCATGATTCATCCCCAGAACTGCTATGCTTCCCCATTTTTTATGTCTTTTGCCATGATCCCTTACATGTTGATTTCATGACTTATTCATTGCCAGAGCTATAATAGCAATGACCATGATTTACATGACTTACCACCTAGTCATGGAGGTACCATGACCGTGACACATGAGGCACCTGTGTCACGACTCTTTCGCGTTGAGAGTGATTTCACGCGGCGTCCCTTTTCATGTTACCAGATTATATTTCATGTTTGGCCATTATTATTCAGGGGCGTATGGGTGCATCCTAGTTTACATGTTTACACGTTCATGGTGATTGGTTGGTGTGTGCTCTACATCCCAATCACATTGGTGTGATCCCAGACACTCATATTATTATAAGAGGTCACACCCTCTTATGACATGTTGAGCAGCCCCTCTATTATATGATGTATTCACGACATCTATTATTATGACATGTATGTTTAAAGGAGCTCGTGGGCATTCTTATTATTTATGTTTATACTATCCATGATATCTCATGACATCTTTGACTTCACGTTACCATGTTTTACATGTTTATTTCCTATTTCCTTCATGACGTATTCTCCAGGTTTCCTCATGACACTCATGATCTTTCCGCTGCTTTATACTTATTATCCAGGATTATTAACTTAATTAAATTACAGTGTTGTTCATTTCCGTTCACTGAGCGTCTATGCTCAGCGTATTTCCTTTCTCTTTATTGTACGGCAGGCCTATTAGAGGGAGATTAGGCATGAGAGAGTGTGTGCTTAGGAAGTGACCTGTTTATCTTCCTTTCTTTATATCGCAGACATTTTGATGTGTTATACTCTCTTTGTGACACATGGTTTCGTCCTTAGATTCTTTTACGTTTTTCATGTTGATCTCATTAATTGGGAAGCCGATGTTTGATTCGGCTTTTCCACCTTGTTTATGTTATCATTTATGACTTTATACCTGTATTATGCTTGATATGACACCATGTTTATGACGTTTCGCCTACTTAAGTTAGCGGGTTTGGGTCGTTACATTAGGGTATAGAGTAGGTTTTTGGACTGTAGGCTCTAAACTGACCTGTGAGGATTGGGTAGGATTAGGTTCCTTCAGAATCGACATTTATTTCTGTCGCGTTTTGACATTTTAACGTTAATCATTAAACCCTTTTTGCAAATGTCAGTGGTGAAACAGTCGTAAACCGATGCTGAACTCGCTGCGGCCGTTCAAGCAGCCGTGGATGCCATGCTCCCACAGATTCGCGAGCAGGTTCTCGAAGAGTACCGCGCTGGTGCTTCGGGTAGTAATCCTCCACCAGTCACTATTCATACTTGGCTTGAGCGCTTCAATAAGCAAAAACCCTGTTTGTTCGAGAAGGCAGTAGCCCCTGTTGATGCTGAGAATTGGATCTCCCATATGGAGAAGATCTTCGACGTGATGGATTGTAATGATGCTTTTAAGACCAGATTGGCTGTGTATAAGTTCGAGGGTGACGCGTTGGCTTGGTGGAAGGCCTATAAGCAGGCCAAGGGAGGAGATGCGTAGGTCCTTACTTTGACTTGGGCAGCTTTCAAAGAGCTGTTCTTTCTTCAGTTTTTCCCTCAAGCCGAGCAAGAGTGCTTGAAGAGGGAGTACCATTCCATCCGCCAAAGGGCGAGTGAGAATAGTACTGAGTACATGCAGCGTTTCCTCCGCCTAGCTGGTTTTCTTGGACAGGCTGCTGGCACTGCAGAAGAACAGGCGAAGAACTTTCGTTGGGGTCTTCATAAGTCAATCCTTGACCATGTCATGTGTATACAGTTTACAGACGTTGCTCAGGTTGCGGATGCTGCACGCAACTTAGAAATCCTTCGTGACAGGGATGACTATGATAGGTCCGAACGTTCAGACAAGAGGCATAAGAGTGGAGACCGTTATCACCCGTACAGTCAGCAGGGTAGTCACAGGAGTCACGGTCAGAGTGATGACCGACAGAGATCCGACATGCAGGGATCTGACAGACAGAGCAGTGGTAGTAACTACCGCAATAACAATAACAGCAACCACTCCCGTGACAACAACAGGAATTCTGGTGCTGGACGCGACCAAAGGAACAGAGGTCAGCAATCCCATCGATCTACCAACTCGGGTTCCCAGCAGTCCAGGGTACCCTCTGAGGGTTATACTCACCCTGTTTGCAACACATGTGGACGTAGACACCCAGGAGAGTGTCGTCGTGCTGCTGGTACTTGTTTCAAATGTGGCCAGGCTGGTCATCTTCAGCGGGACTGCAAGAAGAATACTGGTGCTAGTTATACTGTTGCTGACATGTAGCCAGACGCATCAGGCCGTGTCTTTGCACTTACTCATGATCGGCGCCATTACTTTAGGTACCATCATGGTGCATTTTTATATATTCGGACGTGCACGTGTGCTTTGTTTTATTTGTACGGGTGCGACACATTCTTGTGATATCTACCAAGTTTGCTTCATGTTTTTACTTATGACACTTTATTACTGATTCATGTATTAGTATATCCACGCCCATGAAGACTCCGCACGTGTTACCCATGTATATAGAGATCTTCCTCTAACAGTTTGATGACAGATTGCGTTCAGTTAATGACTTCCCCTTGGTTATGTGTGGAATTTGTCATAATTCTGGGTATGACACAAACAGGGAAAAAAAATGGTTAGCTAGCACACGTTGCTACGATTGACTGTCATTCCCGTCATGTTTATATTCGGCGATATTCATGCTCCTGAATTTATTTATCATGGTCTCCTTTACCGGGAATTCTATGATGATCATTTCCGCTTTAAAAGAGTACCTTACTATTCGCATGGTGTGAAGGTTTTCGGCTACCAATCATGACATGATGTTGACGTTTTTCTAATTCATGATCAGCCGATTGTTTCGTATTTTCAGGACGTATTTCCGGGAAGAACTTCCAGGAATACCTCCCCATTCGAGTTGTGAGTTTATACATTGAGCTTATTCCCGGAGCTGAGCAATCTCAAAAAGTCCTTATCGCATGGCACCGATTGAGTTAAAAGTAGTTGAAGATCAGTGTACAGGAGTTTGTTGAGAGCGAGGTTTTTATTTCGCCGAGTGTATCGTCATGGGGTGCACCGGTTCTGTTTGTCAAGAAGAGGGTTCGGTAGCATGAGTATTTTTATGTATGACTACCGTTGAATTAACAAGATTTCCATTCGTAATCGTTATCCCCTCCCACGTATTGACGACTTATTTGATCAGCTCCAGGGCGCTAAACACTTTTCCAAGATTGATTTACGATCAGGTTACCATCAGTTGCGAGTGAAAGAGCAGGACATTTCCAAGACTGCTTTTCGCACACGTTATGGTCATTATGAATTCTTGGTTATGCCTTTTGGTCTCACGAATGCTCCAGCTGTATTTATGGACCTAATGACTGAGTTTTTTTGAATTCTGGAAAGTTTCGTCATCGTGTTCATTGATGATATTCTGGTTTTCTCTAAGTCTAAGGAGGAACACGAGGAGCACCTCCGCACTGTGCTACAGATTTTACGACAGGAGAAGTTATATGCCAAGTTTTCAAAGTGCGAATTTTGGTTGAGTAAGGTTGGCTTTTATGGGTCAAATCGTTTCACAGAAGGAATTACTATGGATCGGTAAAGGTTGGGCCTATCACCAAATGCCAAGACCGACGTCTGTGGACGAATACGAGTTTTTTGGATAGAGGATATTACCGCAGATTGTAGAAGGTTCTCACGATTAGTCCTTACCCTTAATAAGCTTATGCGAATGGCGGGAAGTTTGTATGGAACGAAGAGCGAGAAAAGAGATTTGAGAACTTAAGCTGCGTTTGGTTTCCGCGCCTATTCTTACTCTCCCATCTGGTTCAGGTGGGATTTAAGATTTACGTGATGCTTCTAAGAAAGGTTTTGTTGTGTACTCATGCAGATGGAAAGTGATTGCCTATGCCTCACGACATCTAAAGCCTATGAGGTGAAACTATCCTACTCTTGTTCTAGAGTTAGCAGCCCGTTGTCTTCGCTCTTAAAATTTGGAGACATATCCTTTATGGCGAATTCATGTGATATTTTTTACCGTCATAAGTGTCTCATAATACATTTTTCACTCAGCGAGAATTTGAATATGAGACAGAGACGTGGTTGGAGTTACTAAGGCTTATGACACTAACATTCAGTACATCGGGTAAAGAAATGTGGTGGTGCTGATGCTTTTGAGTAGGTAGTTCGGGTATGATAGCTTAGGTGTATCAAAGTGGAAGAATGAATTATTCGTGACATGAGCGTTTGAATTGATTTATGTGTTCGTGGAACAGTGTGTTTCTGGGCTAGTCTGAGGGTTGAGCCTAACCTTATATTTCACAGGTCAAGGGACAGCTCAGAATGTGCGGAGAAATCTAGGCAATTATTCAGAATATTGATCAACAGATCGAGTTTCGCGTTGATGACGATGGCATTTTATGGCAGGGTACTAGATTATGCGTACCAGAGGATCCTACACTTCGAGAAGCCTTGATGACTGAGGCACATAGTTCTCCATTTTCGATTCATCCAGGTTCGCGAAGATGTTCACGATCTTAAGCAAAACTTTGTGGAGTGGTATGAAGCGCGATGTGGCTACGTTTGTGTCAAAGTGTTGAATCTGTCTGCAGGTGAGATTAAACCCAACGTGCAAGTGGGCTATTGCAAACCGTTGAGATTCCTGTTGGAAGTGGGACAGAAATATCCATGGATTTTGTTACCGGTGACCACGAACTCAGAGGAAGCACGATGCTATCTGGGTTGTTGTAGATCGCTTGACTAAATCGGGCACATTTTCTTCCTATCCGTAAGGATTACCCCGTTAGTAAAATAGCAGAAATGTTCCAACAAGAAATTATTCGATTACACGGTACTCCATCAGCGATGCGTGTCACAGATAGAGATACGTTTCACGTCTCATTTCTGGAAGGTTTACAGAAAGCTTGGGAACCAGGCTTACAGTTTAGTACAACTTTTCATCCTTGAGATCTACCGGGACAGTTCGGAGCGTACGATTCAAACATTTGAGGTTATGTTAGTTCATGTGCTTTAGATTATGGGCGGAATTTGGGGATGACTATATTTGTCTAGTAGAGTTTGCCTACAATATCAGTTCGGCATGCGGCATTAAAATGCGCTCCTTTCGAGATGTTGTATGTAGGATAATGTCGTGCTCCTATTTGTTTGGGGGATCGGTCGGTGAACGTATTCTTGTGGGTCGGAGATGATTGAGGTGGACTAATGAAAGGTCGTCGTCGCCACGGGAAAAGTTTAAGGAAGCTCAGACACGTCTCAGAAGTAGGTACGCCGACAGCATCGTAGGAGCGTTAGAGTCCAGCCGGTGTGAGCATGTTTCTTGAAAGTATCACCTACACGTGGAGTCAGCATTTTGGTATCAAGGGCAAGTCAGTCTCGTTTCATAGGACGTTTGAGATTCTTGATCGCGTTGAGTGAGGTTTCATGTCGTTTGCGTTACCTCCTCATAGCTATTCTTGTTCACAATGTGTTTCATGTATCATTACTCAAGAGGTTACAAAAGTATCATCCTCTTCTCGTTGTCTCTCTTATCCATTTGATCAGATCCGGGAGGGATTTATATTCATTACGGAGAGCTGAGTCTATTTCTAGACCGTCAGGACAGAGTCATGAGGAACAAGTATGATACCCTTTGTCAAATTTTTGGAGAGATCATTCCGAGCGGGAAGCCACTTGGGAGATACGAGAGTTTACGGACTTCTTATCCTCATTTTCTTCCATGATCTGGTATGTTCTTTTCAGTCGTATCATGTTTCTAATTCGAGGATGAATTATTCTTTTAAGAGGGGAAGAAGTTGTAAAACCCTAAAATCAGAACAAGTGCAAAATTACCAAAATGCCCTAAATGTCTGAAAATTTTATAAAAGATGAATAAAATTCAATTAAAGTGTTATTAAATTATAAAGTACATCATGTGTCAAGTATGACATTTTTTATAAGGATTATAATATCTATTTTATGCAGAAAATTAATAAATATTATTTATATGTATTTAATTAGCCGGAAATGATGTATTTATCTACTTATAAATTAATTTAAAATACATTAAATCAGGATATATTAAGATAATTTTTTTAATATAAAAAATAGTTATTTAGATCCATTCTAGCCTAATATCTCGGCATTTTTCTTGCAGTATATCTTTTATATTACATTTATTTCTTGTTTAATTCTAATTTTAAACCAATTTCCGAACCTAATAAAAAAAAAAAAAAAAACAAATCATTAGGCGGGCACATAAGATTTTTCCAGGCAAGTAATGTTTATATCTAGGGTCTTGGAGAATCAAGGAAGCTAGGAAAATTGTGGTTCCATTGGGTTAAGTGTGGTTTGAATTTTATGGTACTCAATTGACTCGTGTATCATTCATAAATTCATAAAATCAATCAAAAAATTGTCAAGGTATTTTTATAACTCAAGTTTCATCATGTTAATTCAGTATGTTCATGAGAAAAATTATTATGCATGATCTAGGGGTCGATTTAGGTTAATCATGTTCTAAACCCTAATTTTTAGCAAGAAATGAAATCGGCATTTAAATAATTGTTCCAACGTTTTTATATTTTTCTCAGCTTTTATTTATCATTTATAAGTCATAATAATATGCTAAATAATTTTTAGAGGACTCGTGAAATAATTATGTGGAGTTTTTAATTCTTTCCGATTCGAATTATGAATGAAATTGAAGAAATAAATTGGAAAACGAATTAGGGTTAGGGTTTTTATATTTTTCCCAGGTCCAATACATGCTATTGAATGTATAAAAATTATGTAATTATTGGGGGAAATTTTAATTAGGGTTTTGTGCATTTATGGTCTACTCAGATTGGGTTTTAAAGTATATGGGCGTGTTTGTAATTTTTGAAACTATAAGGACTTGATTATGGCTAGTTATTATAAAGTACTTTTCGTATTGATTCGGAGGAAAAATAAGTGGAGGGTTATAAATTGTCAGTTGAAAAATGTTATGGGTTAAAATGATTAATTATATATAAATATATATAATTCGAATTTATTTAAAACTGAGGACTAAAAGTGTAAATTATGGAAAAGTACAAGTATGATCAGTAATTAAAGTTTAAGTATGAGAATACCAGATTTGATATTTATTAAGGGCTTGTTTGCAAAAATGGAGAAATTAAATATCATGTTTAATTAAATTAATAACTAAAAGGATTAATTACGTAAATTATGTAAGATCAAGGATTTGGATTGTAAATACAGAAATAGAACCTGCTACTTATGAAACTGTAATTTATAGAACCTGCTATTTATAGAAACCTGCTTTTTATAGAAACCTGCTATTTATATAAACTAGCTATTATAGGAAACATGCTATTTTTTTAGAAAAGTTATTTTGGGAAGTTTTTTATGGTAACTTATAAATCAGAAAAGTTATCAATATAGAAAGTTAATTAAGGAAAGTCTTGTTGGGAAACTTTCTATAATTAGAAGTGCTATTTTTTGGTAAGTACCAATATAACAGGAATACTAATCATGAAACATATTAAGCATGGAATATGTTAATCATGGAACGTACTAATCAAGGAATCATGCTAAAAATAGAAAGTTGCTAAAAATGGAAAGTAACCTTAATCATGAACAAGTAACTTATATATGTCCTTTAACATGTAGATCGCATTAAGCAGGAGTAGCTTCCATTTCTTATCATTCTTTCGTTATGTGGACATAGGTCGGATATTCCGTCCTTTCAGTAAGGACATTCTTTCTTTCCATGATTCATCCCTAGAACTGCTATGCTTCCCCATTTTTATGTCTTTTGCCATGATACTTACATGTTGATTTCATGACTTATTCTATTGCCCGAGCTTATATACGCTTGAACCATGATTTAACATGGACCTTACCACCTAGTCATGGAGGTACCATGACCGTGACACATGAGGCACCTGTGTCACGACTCTTTCGCGTTGAGAGTGATTTCACGCGGCGTCCCTTTTCATGTTACCAGATTTGTTTCATGTTTGGCCATTATTATCCTAGTTTACATGTTTACACGTTCATGGTGATTGGTTGGTGTGTGCTCACATCCCATCACATTGGGAGCTGATTCCCTCCCCCCATATTATTATAGAGGTCAACCTCTTATTACATGTGAGGCAGCCCCTCTTTTATATGCATGTATTCGCGACATTATTATTATGACATGTGATGTTTTACTATGAGCTTGTGGGCATTCCTTATTATTTATGTTTATACTATCCATGATATCTCATGACATCTTTGACTTCACGTTACCATGTTTTACATGTTTATTTCCTATTTCCTTCATGACGTATTCTCCAGGTTTCCTCATGACACTCATGATCTTTCCGCTGCTTTATACTTATTATCCAGGATTCATACTTATTAATTACATTGTTGTTATATCCGTTCACTGAGCGTTATGCTCAGCCGTATTTTCTTTCTCTTTCTTATACGGCAAGTATCTAGAGGGAGATTAGGCATGAGAGAGTGTGTGCTTAGGAAGTGACCTGTTTAGCTTCCTTTCTTTATATCGCAGACATTTTGATGTGTTATACTCTCTTGGACACATGTTTCGTCCCTTAGACTTCTTTTACGTTATTCATGTTGATCTCATAATTGGGAGCCGATGTTTGATTCCGGCTTTCCACCTTGTTCTATGTTATCATTTATGACTTTATGCCTTTATTATGCTTTGATATGACACCATGATTATGACGTTTCGGCCTACTCTCCGTAGCGGGTTTGGGTCGTTACAGATAGAGATCGAACATAAAGCATATTAGGCACTAAAAGAATGTAATATGGATCTTACGGCTGCTGCAAAAAATCGTTTCATGGAGCTGAACGAGTTAATGGAATTACGAGATAGAGCATACGAGAATACTCGAATCTACAAGGAAAGAACCAAGAAATGGCATGACTCTAGGCTCTACGAGGATAAAGACTTTAAAAATGGAGACAAGGTCTTGTTGTTTAACTCTTGCGCATCCCAAAGGAAGGATGTGCAAGACCGAGAAGTTTAAAGTTATAAACTATTCGTTAGGACCTAACGAAGAGTACATTGCTATAAACAATTGCGGATACAATAATTGGAAAAGAAGCAAAGATAGTTTGTCTCACATCTACCAAGAAATATTTTGAAAATGGGATGAAGGATGGCTCGTGACGAAGGCATGTGATGAATGAAGAGAAGAAAAAAGTTGAACTTAAAGACTAGCTGAAAGAAAAGTGCTTATCGGGAGACAACCCTGCTGTTTTTAATTGTTTGGAAATTATAATTTTAATTGTTTGATTGAGTCTGTCTTCCCAGACACTTAATACGGCGTATCGAACCTCTATGGATACGCCGTATCGAACCCGTCGGGACGTTATCAGTCATTTAATTTCCTGCAAAACTTTAAAACATTTATTTTTAACATGATGCAATACGACGTATCCTTGGGTTTGGGATACGAAGTATTGACTACCTGTACAGTATGTGTGTTTATTTCTTGCATTGTAACCATTGTATAACTGAGATAGGAATTGCACTTTTGTCTTCTAAACTTTTATGCAGGAACTTGCTATAAAGAAATCGACGATATGGTATACTCTGAAAAAGACGTGTGCTGAACTCGTACGGGCAATTCTGACGCCTCGTCAACACACTTTTGTTCAAGAACTCAAATTGGAGAATCATCCCGAGCAACATATCAGGGGAGTTCCTCGTTCTAATTCTATTTCCCATTTTCTTTAATTGCTTTATCTATACAACGAGGACATTGTATAATCTAAGTGGGGGGATAGAGAATTAGAACGCCCACTTCTCCTTTCTTTTACAAATAACATGCTATATGCTTAAGTTATGCCAAATTTAAAAAAAAATTAGCATAACTTTTGTAAAAATTACTAGTTACATGACATCGCGCACTATAACCCTTAATTCTAAATTGTGAGAATTAAGCCTATTCCGTTTCCAAATGATTGCTAAAAATTCCACAAAATTATGAGTGTGCCGGTGATGTAGTGGACTTTAGAACTTGGCTTGGTATATCACTCGAGACCACAATGATGAGTACTATGGACTTAGAGGGAGTAACATGTTTAATTGGTAAATTTCTAGGAATACACCAAAAAGCCTAAATGTTGTCATATTAACTAACTACACTGGTTAGTTAACCCCCAGTGTAACCCTTTGCTTACTCTCACTATAAGAGTAAGATTCCCCTAGAAAAATCTGTTGATCCATTCCTGTCTTTTTCACACCAAATGTCTATTTCATTACACCTTTACACCTTAGCCTACCCTGTAAATTAAGCCTATTTAATCAAAGTTGCTAGTTGCTTTTGTGTAAAGTTTTGTATTTCCTGTGTCAAAGTGAAATTTTCTCTCTTCGGTTAAGTCAGGAAATTGCACAATTCAATGGGAAAATTTATAGCTCGTGTATTTTGTTACTTTCGCGATTATGTATTATGTTCGAAGATGAAGTGTTGAAAGAAAAATTTATCCGGCTGAATTATAATGGTGAAAACGGTGAAATTACACCGAGATTTATGTTATGAAAAAAATGGAAAAATAGAAAATGGCATCAAAAAAGAGAAGGAAAGATTGGTAGTCGGTTCATTGAACTTAAACCGATGAAATACTTGGAATGATTGATTATTCGTTGATATATGGATAAAAATCAACGATGTATAGTTTTGTATAAAGTGGCCGATATCACCGCTTTTGTAAAAGTATGTAAAGTTTAGGACGATTGGGAAGTTGACCGTTATGGGAAATTAACTTAGGCTGTCTTTTTTATTTCTATGATCCAGATGTTTGTATATATTTCGAGCCTTTATCATGGAATGGTCAAGAAAAGTTACTAGCAACTATATACCTTATTTGTTCAGGCTTAATCTATTTGTTTTGTGAATTTTACTTAACAACCATTTACTTCCTTTTCCTAGCAACTAACCTTAGGTTTTACTCGAACGAGGTTGAGATCAAGTCATGCATGTCTATTCCATCATTATCAGGAAATCATTCGCTCTAGATAATAAAAACAACCTAAACTTGTAGTAACATTAGTTTACTCAAGGAAACCTAGGAATGTCTAAAAACTAGTGTTCTTGTGTACAAATTATAAGGTTATTAAATCTGTAACTGCTAACAATTCAGAACCCAGTCAATCCCGGGGATCCATAGTTTCTAATGTTCCATCTTCCTCTCTTGATGAATGCAGGTCGTCCAAATTGTCCTTTGGTATTTGGACTCCGGCTGCTCCAAGCATATGACCGGAGATCGCTCTCAGCTCACCAATTTCGTCAATAAGTTCTTGGGTACAGTCAAATTCGGTAATGATCATGTTGCAAAGATTATAGGTTATGGAGACTATCAGATTGGGAATGTTACAATTTCAAGGGTTTATTACGTTGAAGGACTTGGGCATAATCTATTCTCTGTGGGACAATTTTGTGATTCCAACCTCGAAGTTGCGTTTCGTCAACACACCTGCTACATTCGCAATCTAGAAGGTGTTGATTTATTAACTGGATCTCGAGGGGACAATCTTTATACACTCTCTCTTGGGGATATGATGGCGTCCTCTCCTATCTGTCTCTTGTCAAAGGCCTCTAAAACCAAGTCTTGGTTATGGCATCGTCGTCTCTCTCATTTGAACTTCGGAGCTATTAATCATCTTGCCAGACATGGTCTTGTTCGAGGTCTCCCTAAGCTCAAGTTTGAAAAGGACCATTTGTGTTCTGCATGT
The DNA here is from genome assembly GCA_026074375.1 of Tanacetum coccineum. NCBI lineage: Eukaryota > Viridiplantae > Streptophyta > Magnoliopsida > Asterales > Asteraceae > Tanacetum > Tanacetum coccineum. Next base: position 7,848 of record BQNB010065941.1, on the reverse strand, counting down.
GCATTAGGCAAGAGCACGAAGAAACCCCACAAACCCAAATCTGAGGACACCAATCAAGAAAAACTCTATCTGTTGCACATGGATCTGTGTGGACCAATGCGTGTCGCGAGTGTCAATGGAAAGAAGTACATCCTTGTTATTGTCGACGATTACTCTCGATTTACATGGGTAAAATGCTTGCGATCAAAAGATGAAGCTCCAGCTTTTATTATCAATTTTTTGAAGATGATCCAAGTACGACTTAAGGAAACCGTCTTGTAGGACCACAAGATTTCCCAAGTGTATGATAATGCAACAGATGCAGACATCATATAAATGTAATTACGTTGCCCTAAGCTCATGACACTGAAGCTCGACATAAATGAATACCATATAAATGGCCTACATTGCCCGTGATGATGTTCTAACCCGCAACATCCTATATTCGACAAGTGATAGGCGTTCATATTGCCTATTGATAGCCAATTACGCACGAATGGGGATGTCAATCCCAATAGACTAATTCATAACGCTCGCGCTCACAGTCCAGTAATTGATAGTTTAATGATAAGTGGGCTTAAGAATGGGTTATCGCTACTTAGGCAAGCCGCTACGCGAGCAAAATATAAAAGTATCCACTTGTGTCTAGTTGTAAAACATTGCATGTTTCTCACCCCTAAAAACTTATAAAACAAAAGCATGTAAAACGTGGGGCTATGAACTCACCTTGAGTGAGCGTATGTCAAGTATATCCACAGATAATGCGTCACGCAAAACGTCAGATGCAACCTATTTTAATTTAAGGTCGAATAAGTATAACCGACATTGTGTAACTACTACCATATATCATTCTATATAGCTAATCACCATCTAATTTTTTTGGTAAAATTGTGTTTAATAAGTTAAAACGTTTATAATTTCCGTTGTAGTAAAACTGGCTTAACTTTCGCGTTTCAAGTCCGTTTCTTGCGTTTCTTATGTCCACGTTTTCGTATTAAGACGAGTTATCAATATTTGACATTTTCATATTTTTAGTCCCCTGATGAACAGTACTTTTACTGTTTCACAAAAAGATAGCATAGTGTGAGAAACCAGTTTATAAAGTTATTTATATAGTTTTTAGTTATCGTAAAACCCTAAACGTCGTATTTTATTCGTTATAGCTCCGTTTTTAGCGATTCTTTCGAGCACGTTCTCGTAATTGAAAGTTCTATCTATTTATGAGGTTACAAAATAAATATTTCTGTCATGAACAGTAACTTTTTATAAAATGGTTTTATAAAAGTATTTTTATACATTTTAAGTATATAAACTTGCGTAATTCATAACTTCTTCATTTTTTAATCAGAAAAATTACGTTTTTTATGTTTTGGAATCCCTAAAATTAGTATAATCTGTTAAAAAAACATCAAACTTTCTGTTTTGTATAATTTTTATAAAAGTTATTTTATAAACCCGTTTAATTAACGTATAACTCGTAATTAGCGTATCTTTTTCGTTATTAATCCGTTTTTCGAGTTTCTTATCTTTTTGGAATCGTCATGAGGTGTATTATCTTTATAAAATGTAAACCTACTGTATGAAATTCGAATCCAAACAGCCCTTTGCATAGATTTATATATATTTAAGTATATACTTTTATTTTATATACTTTTCAACTAATTAAATTACCACAAGTCTTACACAATCCTTTATATCATATGTCATACATATATTAGTGTCCATAGGTCCATTGTTATCACTTTTCAAGTTAACAAAGGTCCTTAATCTCACTTTAATCAAATCTTATTAAAAGAAACCCTAACTTTAACAAGTTTACATATAAATTTTCTTATACATTACCAAGTGTGTAAAAGAGTTTATACTTTCCATTATAACCTTAATCTAGTATTCATATAACATGAACAAAAATACATAAACAAGATTAATAAGTTCAATTGCAATACTTTTAGCTTGTAACATATTAAGAAACCTTAAAAAACCCTAGAATCTTGCATAAACTAACTTTTTAAGCTTAACCAAGATGTAAAACACTTATGTTCCATTGATAACCTCATAATACACTCAGAATAACATTGTATAAGATGTACAAATCAATTATACAAGTAAAAACTCTTTATACATGTTTAAAAGTACCTAATTGGATTTAGCTTATAATAAACATATATAATCATAAGTAATGAGTAAAAAGTACAGACGATCAGGACTTGTACATAACCTTATATAATGTATGATGATGAGAAATGTAGATCCTAAACCCTTGTTTAGACATTAAACCCAAGCTTGCACACTTGAAAACCCTAGTTTTCTTAAGAAAACCCTAATCTTGCAAAACTTGCTTCATACTTGTAAACCTTTAACCAACCCCCTTGCATTACACCTTAGGTATCATATAGAATGATGTATGAATTGGAGTATGGTTCTTGTAAAATCAAACTATGATTGTGGTATAAAGGGGTTGATGCCGTGGCCTTACAAGAGGAAAAAAAGAGAAGAAGGGTTTTGATTATGGTAAAGTGTAGAAGTGTAGGAGTTATCTTTCTTACTACTCCTAAGTATACATGATATAAGAGATAGCCTCGGTATAAAACAAAGACCATAAAGAATTTCAAAAGGGAGGGATGGCCGGCATGGGCCAAAAAGGTATGACTTTTTTTTTGAACGGCAAAAATTTATTAAACTAGCAAGGAGCTAGAAAACAATTACAAGGAAATTAAATTGGGGATATTTTTTAACCAACTCGCCCATGAAAACGACCGTATGACAACTGACTTTTATCACCAATTGAAAGCACTAGCAAAACCACTAGTCATGCTTATAAGTCTTGCAACTCCATACTTGCACCTTGCCTTAGGTAATGTTTATGAGTCCTTGTGTTCCCTATTATGGAGGTGATCCCATGAAATCAAGGAAGAAATATCTAGCTTATTTCTTGTAATAAAATGCAAGTATTATACTTGCTCTTTTGAAAGTGTAAGTAAATATGTAAGTGTTGTCTTGTTATATAAAATGTATACTTGCAACTTGTGGAGTCTTGCTTATTTCTTGTATATGGGGCATCCCATATGATATAACCATGGATAAATTTTATAAACTTTGGTTATTGAAAATAAAAATAAGCATTTGTTGAAGCGTAGATTAATTAACGTGGTTCTGGGTATGCCTAAACGTATTTTATTGCGAAACGTAATAAATTTACGCAACCAATAAAAATATATTGAACAATGTTAATAATTATCCTTAAAATAATTACTTAACCCTTGCTTGATGTAAACATTTAATTGCTTCATGCTCGTTTACATTGAACGCTAATTTTTAGCCTACGCGATTTAGCTTAACGTTTACAATTTAAAAGCAAACGCGTACAATACAAAAGATACATTGTGAATTTATTGACGACGTAAATGACCCTAAAACATGGGGTGTTATAATCGTCGTCTCTCTCATTTTACCTTCGAACGCTATTACTTCATCTTGCCAGACATGTCGTTGTTTGAGGTCCTACCCCTAAGCCTCATGTTTCAAAAGACCATTTGTGTTTCTGCCATGTGCTTTAGGCAAGAGCACGGAAGAAACCCCACAAACTCCAAATCTGAGGAACACCAATCCAAAAAACTCTATCTATATACACTATGGATCTGTGTGGACCAATGCGGTGTCGCGAGTGTCAAGTGGAAAGAAGTAACATCCTGTTATTGTTCGACGTTACTCTCAGATTTACATGGGTAAAATGCTTGCGATCAAAAGTTGAAGCTCCAGCTTTTAATATCAATTTGTTGAAGATGAGACCAAGTATTACTTAGGAAATCCGTCCGAACGCATTCAAACAGATAATGACGCATCAGAACAGATAATGGAACTGAGTTTGTTAATCAGACATTGCGTGAATATTATGAGAAGGTTGGCATCTCTCATGAAACATCTGTTGCCCGCTCTCCACAGCAAAACGGTGTTGTTGAAAGACGAAATCGTACGCTAATTGAAGCAGCCCGCACTATGTTAATTTATGCAAAAGCTCCTTTATTTCTATGGGCCGAAGCGGTTGCTACAGCCTGTTATACCCAAAATCGTTCCATGATACGCCGTCGACATGGTAAAACACCATACGAGCTTCTGCACAACAAACCTCCCGACCTATCGTATCTTCATGTGTTTGGTGCACTCTGCTACCCAACGAATGATAGCGAGAACTTGGGCAAGTTACAACCGAAGGCCGATATAGGTATTTTCATTGGCTATGCACCCACGAAGAAAGCATTCCGGATTTACAACAGACGTACCAGACGAATAATTGAAACCATTCACGTTGACTTTGATGAGCTGACTGCAATGGCTTCTGAACACAGCAGTTCAGGACCCGCACTTCATGAAATGACTCCTGCAACAATCAGTTCAGGACTCGTGCCAAACCCTCATCCTTCAACACCGTTTGTACCACCTTCGCGAACTGACTGGGATATGCTGTTTCAACCGTTGTTCGATGAATTTCTCAATCCTTCACCTAGTGTTGATCATCCAGCTCCTGAAGTTGTTGCTCCAATTAATGAAGTAATTGCTCCAGTTCTTGCTGACTCAACCGGTTCACCTTCATCAACTACAGTTGACCAAGATGCACCATCTCCAAGTAATTCTCAAACAACACCCGAAACCGAACCTCCCGTCATTCCGAACGATGTTGAAGAAGATAATCATGATATTGAAGTTGCACATATGGGTAATGATCCGTACTTTGGTGTTCCAATTCCAGAAATCCCCTCTGATCAATCTTCATCATCGGATTCTATTCATACAATTGTGCACCCTGATCACCAAATTTCTGAACACAATAGCAAATGGACTAAGGATCATCCACTTGAAAACATAATCGGTGAACTCGCTAGACCAGTTTCCACTCGGCTGCAATTACATGAGCAAGCTCTTTTCTGTTACTACGATGCTTTCCTCACTGCTGTTGAACCCAAGACGTATAAAGATGCTTTGACTCAAGCCTGTTGGATTGAAGCAATGCAAGAAGAACTTAATGAGTTCGAACGACTTGAAGTATGGGAGCTCGTACCCCGACCAGACAAAGTTATGGTGATTACTTTGAAGTGGATCTACAAAGTGAAACTAGATGAACTGGGAGGAATTTTGAAGAACAAAGCTCGATTAGTAGCCCATGGTTACCGTCAAGAGGAGGGAATCAATTTTGAAGAGTCTTTTGCTCCGGTTACAAGATTAGAGGCTATAAGGATTTTTCTCGCGTTTGCTGCTCATATGAACATGGTCGTATACCAAATGGATGTGAAGACTGCGTTTCTGAATGGTAATCTGCGGGAAGAGGTTTATGTTAGCCAGCCGGATGGGTTTGTGGATAAAGATAACCCCAATCACGTGTATAAGCTAAAGAAAGCTCTTTATGGGTTGAAACAAGCTCCACGCGCGTGGTATGATATGTTGTCTTCGTTCTTGATATCCCAAGACTTCTCCAAAGGCTCAGTGGATCCTACATTGTTCATCCGCAGAGACGGCAAGGAATTACTTCTGGTACAAATTTATGTCGATGATATTATCTTTGCTGCATCTACACCTGAACTTTGTGATCTATTTTCTAAAATCATGTGTTCAAAATTTAAGATGTCAATGATGGGCAAAATCTCATTTTTCTTAGGATTACAGATTTCTCAAAGTCCTAGAGGCATCTTTATTAACCAATCAAAATATGCCCTTGAATCTTTAAAGAAATACGGTTTTGACTCTTGTGACCCAGTGGATACTCCAATGGTGGAGAAATCCAAACTGGATGAGGATAAAGAAGGGAAAGCCGTAGATCCGTCACACTATCATGGTATGATCGGCACCCTCCTTTATCTTACAGCCAGTAGACCTGACCTATAATTTGCTATATGCATGTGTGCCCGGTATCAGGCTCGGCCTACCGAAAAGCACTTAAATGCGGTAAAAAGGATCTTTCGGTATCTAAAAGGAACCGTACATCGGGGTCTATGGTATCCGAAGGATTCTTCGCCAAGCCTTCAAACCTTCTTGGTATACCTTAGATACGATGTTAGAATACTTGGATGTGTGGTAAATAAAGTTGTGTTGGAAACAAGAAAAGTATCGGTCACTTCCAAGTTGTAATAGTCTTAGCCCGTAGTTTGTTATATGATTAGTCTAGTAAGCTAGTCTGGCCCAAGGCCCATGGAAAGCCCGTTAAGGCCCATGGTCGGCCTTGTTTTGTAGCATATATACCCTCTCCATGCCTTGGAGAGGGTGGTTGGTTGTTTCATTTCTCTTTTCACACACATAATAATATGATCATCCATTTCTATGTTACTTTCTCTCTCTAGAAACTTTCCAACCCACTTCTCTCTCTAGTTCTTGTATAATATTAAGATTACTAATATTCTTCAAGTTGTATGGATTATTTAGGGGATTTTATGTTTGGCCGTGGGTTTGAGAGCACAAGGGAGAGGATTTGTGTGTTTTTGTTATGTGAAATAATACAAGTGAAGTTTACTTGCATAGTGTGCCTTTTATAGCAAGAGTTAACTAGCTAATGGTTACTGTAACTTAACCATGGTTAGGGTTGAATGACCATTGTGTAAGAAAAGTATGGAAATGTGTAAGAATGCATGGAAGGTTGCTTGGTGTAAGAACTTGTAAGAATGGTTGTTAGGAAATTGCTTGTAAAAGTTTATAACACATGTGTGATACTTAGAAGTCAAAAATAAATATTTCCTTGGTTCTCTTATGTCTATATCTGACCACATGTATATACATATAAGGAATTTGTATAATTATTGATTATTGGATATAATTGTGAGTATTTGGTTGAGTATAGATAGGTATTGGTGCTTCCGGGTATGCCTAAATGTATTTAATTGCGAAACATAACCACTTTACGTAACCAATAAAAATAAAATATAGTAAGTTGATTATTACTTTCGTAAAAATAATATATTATTTGCTTGACGTAAACTTTAATTTGTTTCGTGCCCGTTTACGTTGATTGTTGATTTTTAGTTTACTCGATTTAACTTAACGATTAAAATTAAAAGCAAACGCATAGAAGTTTAAAATAAATAGTTGAATATTTATTGATGTAATAGATGTGAAAAATGTGAATTGTTACAGTCTCGCCGTGTTAAAAGAATTTCGTCCCAAAATTTAGTTTGAGTTGCCTCCCGGAATGGTGTTAATTAAGAGGTGTGTGTAAGAAATCTTTTTTATAGGTGCACAATAACCCAACGGTCGTGAACAGTGTCCCAACGACTATGAACAGTAACCCCAACGGTTACTTCCTCCCTTTAAATACCAAAATTTTATCCTCCATTTCTCCATACAACACATAATCTTTCACTTACATTTCTGTTGGGAATTATTGATTTGATGATACAAAATAACTTGCTCAATAGAATAAAGAATGAAACAAAAGGATGAAAGTCGACAATATGGAATTCTATAAAAAAATGGAGGATTCTAAAAGATTTGCTTAAAAAGATAAAGATCAAAGATTAGGAAAGATTTAGTTCCCTGATACAATTAGATTTCCTTTGTAAGTCTTATGGACTCTATATATAAAGAGATCTATAGACATTGTGTAGGTATGAGAGTCTAGACGTGTGATTGTGTATGCACCCAAAAACATATGTGTGTATCCTATGGGTATGATATAGACTTCTTGTATGGTTTAGCTCTAAGATCAAAGGTTTCTTTGATCCTGCTACAGTTAGGTAACCATTCTATACTAATCATATAGAATTAGGGCTTGTATGAATGTAAAACCTTGTTCAATAACATTGTTCTTTTATTTAAATTCCGCTGTGTATCAATACTTTGTTATTTTAGATCCTAGGAGCTTAAACGATTCTTAACAATTGGTATTAG